>JAQZBX010007693.1:0-49886 GCA_029593785.1 Cabassous unicinctus | reverse complement strand
CGCGCGGCGCAGTGGACTGATGCAGCAAGACCTCACAGCAGGAAGCGGGTGTGGCTCAACCGATAGAGCCCCCGTTTACCGTGTGGGAGGCCCTGGGTTCGCTTCCCGGGGCCTCCTTGTGAGGGCAGGCCGGCCCGGGCGGCGCGGTGGGCTGATGCAGCAGGACCTCACAGCAAGGGGGAGATAAGCAGACACAGAAGAAATACACAGCGAATGGACACAGCAAACACAAGCAGCAAGGGGGGGATAAATAAATAAATAAATAAATCTTTAAAAAATAAAGATACTTAGATTACATAAATATTACATAAAAAATATAGGGGATTCCCATATGCCCCACTCCCTACCCCTCCCACACTTTCCCAACATCCTTCATTAATGTGGTACATTTGTTTCAATTGATGAACACATATGGGAGCATTGCCACTAAGTGTGGATTATAGTTTGCATTATAGTTTAAACTCTCTCCCACACATTTTTAAAGTTATGACAAGATATGTAATGGCCTGTATCCATCACTGCAACGTCATTCAGGTCAATTCCAATGTTCTGAAAATGCCACCATATTATACCTATTAGTTTTTTTTTAAAGATACTTAGGTTAGGTATCAGTGATGGGGGATACATGGGAGGAGGCTCACCTGGGCATACATATAAGGCATATAAATGTATTCAAATATTCATGGGGCATTGTCATGTCGGGTGGAGATTCACACAATAACCAAAGGAGTATCAAACTCCCATCCTGGGGAGCTCTGCCACATTCTCTAACGGAACACGAGGAATCCCCTGAGTACAGGGGCAATGACTAGTGAAGGAGGATGGCCCACTGATGGGCCCCTGATATTGATGACTGTGCTTATGAACCTTTACTCTTGAAATGGAAACTTAGCCTAATATTATAGGGTGCCTAAGAGCTGCCTCCTGGGAGCCTCCTTGTTGCTCAAATGTGGACTGTCTTTTAGAGGATGTTTGTATAGTGAATGGCATTAGAAGACAAAGAGAGAATGATTTCTTCTAGAGCAAGCGGCAGATTTGTTTCCTGACCAGTATGATAAAGATAGTATCTCCCTTTGGGGCAAAGTATGTGCAGATTTGCCAGCAGTGCTTTTAAAAGATTGGGGTTTCCTCAACCCAAATTCACCAAAGGATAAATGGATAAACAAAATGTGGTATATCCATGATATGGAAAACTGTTTGGTAATAAAAAGGAATGAAGTACTGATACACGCCCACATGATGAACCTTGAAAAACATTATTCTAAGTGTAAAAAGCCAGACACAAAAGACCACATATTAGAATTCCATTTATTTGAAGTGTCCAGAAAAGACAAATCTATAGAGACAAAAAAATAGATTAGTGGCTGCCCAAGGCTGGGGAAGGGAAGTAGAAGAATAGGGGGTGACTGCATAGGGTCTCTTTTTAGGGTGATGAAAAAGTTCTAAAATTAGATTCTAGCGACGTTGGTGTAACCCCGTAAACACTCTAAAGGCCTCCTTTAGAGCAACACTGAACTGTAGACAATGCATGTTTATGCTTTGTTCAGTATATCTCGCAAAAGTTGTTAAAAAATATTGTGCTTCCTAAGCATGGGGTCCTTCAGCTACGACACAGACCTACTGTGTACACATATCCAACGGGATCCACCTCTGCATCATCCTCACGGGGCTTGGGAGAGGACAAGGGGAATGGATGTAATATGAAGCTCATGCTATGTGCTGCTGTGAGGAACCAAGTCCTTTGTCTCTGGCTCAGGAGTCACGTGTCTTCTGCCAGCATCTATAAAGCAAGTTAGCCTGCCAGTAAAATGAAATCTCAGATCCTTTATAGTTTTTGACAGTCAGTTTCATGGAACCAAGAAGAGAGAAAGATTTTCAAGGAAGGAGCAGTCAGCAGCATCAAATGCTGAAATAGAAGCCAAGTATAAAGACTGAGAAGCATCCTTTGGCTCGGGCAACAAAGAAAGCACCAGTGACCTTCACAAGGGCCACTTCTGAAGAGATGGGAGTTGAAGAAAGCCACGCTGCAAATGTTGATGTCACATTAAAGAGAAAGCTACATTGCAAGTGTGGACATCACAGTTAAGACGTGTGGCTAAGAAAGGGAGAAGAGAGGTAGGAAGGCAGTTAGAGGGTGTCATAGGGTCTAGAGTATTTTTATTTTGTTGCTTTAGTTTTTATATTTGAGAAATCCAAATATATTTAAGTACCTAGTACAGTGGTGTGTAACTTAGAGAAATGTAAATATGTGTCAAACAAATGAATTTGTCTTTTAATAGGAAGCCACCTGTATAGGAGGGGCTGAAGTGGTGACACAAGGTGGCAAGGCTGTGAGGTAGGCAGGGAAGGATGAGTGCAGGATTTAAGATTCTGTCATCTCCAATGACACAGACCTATGTTCAAATCATGCCTCTACTGCTCACTCTCTGTGTGACTCTGGGCATGCCACTTACCTCTCAAAGGCTCAGTCTGCTCATCTACAAAATGGGGCTAATAATTACATTTACCTGAAAGACTGGTTATGAGAATTAAATATATCAAATGTGCAAACACTCAACAGAAGTCAGCTATTCTAAGCATCATCGCTAATTTATCAGTGTTGTTATTGTGGTGTGGCCACTCGGTTTTCAAAGGAAATTCCATTGGAGGGGACTCCTGGACCCTGTGCAGGCAGGAGGAGGAGCTGGTTCCCAGAGCGCGCACACCTGGGAAAAGCGGCAGCTCTGCGGGGCGCAAGGAAACAGGTTTACTGGAAGAATTTCCTGCAGCCAGAACTGACGTGCCTCCGTATCTCGTCAGCCCTGGTGTGGCTGCTGTGGAGCTGGTGAGCTCACAGGGCACAAGCCTTTTCCTGGCGGACTTGGTTCTGCTCCCGGGCACTTGCACGTGCCTTGTGGAAACGCATCCATGGCCCCCACTGAGATCTGTGCCGAACATCTGGACCACGTGGCCCCATTTCTGACACTCTTCAAACAGCATTTGTTGTACAAACCCCAGGTGGACAAATCCTTTGGAGGAAGGCCTGGAAGTCAGCTCCACGGCAGGTGATGGGCTCCTCTGGGGTCACGGAGGAGTGTGAGGGTGGCTCCCTAGTGGGCCAGGCTCTTCCACAAAGACCAGGTGACACGCAAGGTATTTCTAAACACCCTTCCGGATGAACAGAATCTGATGGTGGTGATGGGGTGTGAGGGGAACCTGAGGATAATTCTGCCCATGTCCTCACCGTGGGGTCAGCACTGCAGCTTCTATTGGAATTAGCTACTCCAATTCCCTGCCAAGGCTTCCTACCATCCTCAGAATAGTCTGTATCAAGGAAAAAGTGACCATTTTTCTCATTCAATAGCATTTTTTTGTTGTTTACATAAGTTACCTATATTCATTTTAGGGGATTTGGATGAAGATAGATGAACATAAAAAGCATGCATAATCTACCATCACACTCAACTACTGTCTTGATAAAGATTTTATAGTGTAATGTGCATGTGTATATTTGTGCATATAAATATGGATATGTGTATGTGTATATATACATATATATGCTTGTGTATATATTTATCGGTATGTATATATTTGTGCATATGTAAATAGGTGTATGTAAATATGTGTGTATATATATTTGCTTTTTTCATAGAACTTAATATATTGAATATATTTATTGGTTTATTAATTGCTCTTTTCACTTAAATATATATTGTGAAATGTCATTAAACATACTTCGCTATCCTGATACTTAATGCCTCCATTTTAGCATTTCCTTAATCAAGCCCTTTTGTTGGACATTTAGGTTGCTCCCAGTTTTCCCCCCTGCTGACTACATTTGCAGATACAGTTATGTCCCCTCTCTGGTTACTTCCTTAGGGAAATCCCCATAAGTAAAATTGCTCACTAGAAGAATATGCACATTTAGGGTTTTCGACACCTACTGCCAAATTACTTTCAAGAAAAGATACAGCCATTTACATTTTCACTGAGCTGCACTGACAATTTGGTCAGTATAGTACCACTTGATTGTACCCAGAATATATATTTTTTTCCTTTCTTTAAAAGGACTCCCCCAAACTGCAGGCTGTTCTGCTTACTGGGCATTCCACTGAAAATGCACACCAAATACTTGCTTGACAAAGGGCCAGTTGGATTCCTCAGGCCAATGTATCACGTAAGGAACAGGTCAGTTATGAGCGAGGCCCCTCCACCACAGTCCATGGGCTAATCCTCCTCTCATCAAGGAGAAACCATCCCAGGACTAGGGAGAGCTGGTTTATAGCTTGTATTGGACTTTGATCAGCATTTGCCCTGAAGCACTAGAGCTGGTTCTAGACTAAGGGACACGCATTTCCACGCAGATCCTGCTGCCCTTTGATGCTTAGGTAGAACTTACTCTGTAACCTTATGAAAGCCAGTGCCAGCAGGTGGTTTTCAATAAAGACCATATAGAGTTTCCAGGAGGGGGGAAAACAGCGGTATGGGCTGGTCCTCCTATTTTGTAAGCTTATTAATTTATGACCTGGAACTACCTGAGGATATGCAGGGTATAGGGCCCGGCTCTACAGTAAGGAAGAAAAGCATTTTTTCTTTGACACAGGAGACAGTTTTATCTCAAACTGTGAGTCCACTGACTTCTCACTGACCATTGCCAGAAAGAAGGGCCACTGACATGCTATTCTAAAAACAGTCTTTATAGGGCATTTCCCTGACTTAAAACTGGCTGATACATTGTATGGTATTTGTCATAGCAGCCTGGCAAACTGAGACACATCCCTTCAGCCTCGGGAAAGAACTGCATCTGTGTCAGCACCTCAAGTTTAGCCCACTGAGAACTGCAGTGGGCTTCTAACCTACAGAACTGTCAGGTACTAATCCTGCATTATTTTAAGCCACTAGGTTTATGGCAATTTGCTGTACCAGTAATAGAAAACTAATACAGTTCTCTTTCACTGGTTAAAAAAAAAACAACTGGCTGATAAACAAGGTACCACCTTTAGTGACTCTGTGAAATTCCTAGGCTTATCTTGGAAGATACAGCTGGAAAGAGCATGGTTGCAAGCTAGACCCCCTGTAGGTGTCTTATGGAGACGCTGTCGGCCAAGATGAGCCTGAGAAATTCTCAGGCTTAATCCCCCCAGTGCTGGCATATGGGACAGAATTTTGGCAAGTATGTCAGCCAATTCTCAAGGCACTGGAACAGACCCAAAGTGATGTCTCATGAGAAATCTGCCACAGCCTTGGTCATCTCAGAGCAGGGCTGCAGTTGTCTCTTGTGGCGGCAGGTGTCACTGACAGGCGCCTCATATTTCGTAGGAAGATGGCAACCTAATTCCAACTCTACTGCTGCACGTAGGCAGGGACTCAGCCAGACACACAGGTGCTTGCCAGAGAGCACAATGTAAGCTGTCTAACTCCCAATATTTTCTCATGTAGATGAGGGAGACAATATCTAAGCAAGTTTCCTTGAGAAATAATTATTGAATCTATTTACTCACCAGTTATGCTTAAAGTATCCCAGGATAGAAATGGAGCAGCAGACAGCTGGAGAGCTCAGCCATATCGCATTGCCCCCTTCCCTCCCCCCTTCCCCCTGCATCCACCTCCCCAAATCGTTTTCACACAGAACATCAGGATGTGAAAGAGGGCGATGAAAT
Source organism: Cabassous unicinctus (assembly GCA_029593785.1). Classification (NCBI taxonomy): domain Eukaryota; kingdom Metazoa; phylum Chordata; class Mammalia; order Cingulata; family Chlamyphoridae; genus Cabassous; species Cabassous unicinctus. The sequence goes on along the minus strand of JAQZBX010007693.1, from coordinate 44,247 downwards.
TCACTTGTGTGCCCTCAATAAGACTCTGGTTCAGAACACTGTTCATTACGTCACATGGTGTCTTCTTCATAAGGGCTCCTGGGAACAAGGCACTTCTGGCCTTTGTACCAACCACTGTTAGAATTTTCCTAGCAATTGCTTTGCGTTTATCTCATGGTCATTGTGAACTGTCAAGCTGACAAGCTGCCTTTATTCCACTGGTAACTACGATGCAATGCTGTGTACTCTGCTTGAGACCCACCAATAAGTAGCAGGGGAGGAGAAACGCAGTTTTAGCACTATTACCACTCTGTGGTATTCTTTTCCTCCTATCTTGTGTTGCTTCACTTTTAATTTATGCTATCTTGTCATGTTTTATGTCCCATTGGAAGCCACCTGAAAGCATTCTGTGTAATAAGATTAGGCTGACATTGGAAAGTGGATAAATAAATAAAATGTGGAAGAGCTCCTCATCCTAGGTTTCTATCTATTTGTCTTCAAAACTTCAATTACATTCTGCTTTGACATCCTTCCTCTGACAGACCCAAGGTTTAGCACATGAAACTCAGAACTGTACCAATGACGATCAGAATGTAATTGAGAAACCCAAGTAAAGTTGCTGAACATATAGGGATTGGCCTGTCTCATTCCTTTGCCCCATGAGAGGTAGTGCCATTGCACTTTAATACTAATGATAATGCGAAGAGTAAAGAACACTACCTAATATATGGGGAGCACGCAATACTTGAGTCTACTGTGCTCTCCTGTGATCTGTAGGCAGCACTGGGAAGCAGGAGGGGCAGGCATTAGCGTTATTTCCATTCTATTGCACTGCTAAGCAGCAAAGGGCACACACTTTAACCAATAATAAATGAGCGAGAGATTTGATCAAACACTTCATCAAAGAAGGTATTCAGAGTTTGAAGGAGCAAGAGAAAGATGTTCAACGCCATTAGCCATCAGGGAATTGGAAATTCAAACCACATTGAGGTACCACTGCACATTTATTCAAAAGGTTAAAATTAAAAAGACTGACTATGCCAAGTGTTGGTGAGAATCTGGAGCCATAAGAAATCTCATACACTGCTGGTGGCAATGTGCAAAAAAGTTTGGCACTTATTTTAAAAGTTAAATATGTAACTACCATACAACCTAGCCATTTCTCGTCAACATATTTATAAAAGAGAAATGAAAACATACAAAGGCTTGCCCATGAATGTTTACAGCAGCTTTTTTTATAATAGCCCAAACTAAAAATAATCCACATTTCCACCAATAGCAGTGGTATGTCCATACAATGAGATAGTACTCAGCAAAACCAACCAAAAAAGGGATAAATGACATAATAAAATAGATGAATATCAAAGTAATTATGTTAAGTGAGAGAAGAATACATACTGAATGATTAGCTTATATAAAATTCTAGGACATGCAAACGAATATACAGGAGGAAGGGATTACAAAGAGAGCAAGGAAACTTGGAGGTGATGGATATATGTCCATTATTTTGATTGTGGTACTGCTTTCACTTGCATATATGTGTCAAAACTTATCAAAATTGCATACTTTAAGTATGGTATATCAATTATCCCTCAATAAAGCTGTCTAAAAATAAAACCCAAAAATTTAAATAGGTCTATGTGGCTATAGCTACTGCATTGAACAACACAACTCTAACATCCACGCTGCCCCAGAATTTGGAATTTCTACAGTAGCGTTGATGGGAGTATGGCTAATGCTATAACACTTTGTCTTTTAGTTATGTATCTCACCTTCTGCCCTCACCGTCATCAAAAGAGATCCTTTCCCATCTTATTTGGGAAGTAGGGTCATGAGCAAAAATAAGAGGGAAACAGATTCAAGCTTAAAACACTTTGTTGGTGAATTTTACTGATGGAACTGTTCAGCCAGAGAACTGACTGCTTTGCTCATCTTAGCAAATATTCCAGTAAAGGGTAACCTTCTGATTTTATCCAGATGCTGTGGAGGGGTATCATCCACCAGACAGGAAACTGGTGGATGACTGGACATCCAAGCTCTTCTCAGTCAAGATTTTATGATGTCATGTACCCAGAACCTAAAATATTCAGCTTTCCTTAGACCTGGGAAGCTGGGTTTAAAGGAAAAAATTTGTGAGAGGGCAGTTGGGAAAGGCGATAGGTGTAAGTTCTACTTCTGGCACTGTAAGTTTTGTGGCCTCAGTTTTTCCAACTGTAAAATGGGTATACTGACAAGATCTTGCAGAGCACCATCCAAGGAACACTTAGCACTTAATAAGCATTCCTTCCTTACCCACCAAGCCATTCATCGCAGCACACTTGCTTTTCTTACCAAGGAATGGGCAGGTATGAGCAGAAGACCTCTCCCATCCTTACCTGGAGCCAAAGTTTGTCATGCTGAGACCACTTCCCACCAGCAATGCACTGAAATGTGGCATTCTGCCCCACGTTGACCTCAACATTTTGGAGACGTAGGAAGTGAGGTGCTTTTCCTAAGAGAGAACCAAAGAGCATATGAGTACAGGATTCAGCAACCTGCACCCTTTCCCTGTCAGTGATGGCAGCTGATAATGGACACTAGGCAGGGTGATGTTTGTGTCTGGGAAGTGGCCTGGGCCAGTGAGGAGCTCAACACGCATTTGATCACTTACTATGAGTGAAGCACTGTTCTAAGAACTTTACATGTTGCATCTCATTTAAACCTCACAGAACTCCATGAGATGGGGGAGAATCCCCATTTTGCAGATCAGAAAAGTAAAGCTCTTAGGGATTACATTGTTTGCCACAGTTAGCCAGAAAGTGGAGAAGACATGAATCCAGGACTCTGGGACCCCAAAGTCCATATTATTAACTTTTATACAATACCACCCTATCAAATTGGCCCATACATCCCTAGAATGCATCCACATTGACTACTGTCCCTGGAGCTGGCACTGGACAAAAGGTGGAACCAGGGAAATGAAAGCTGAGAAGAAGAAACTGAAGGAAAAGGGAATAGAGATTCACCATAGAGGATTCTACACTGTGGCCTGGGTGGGCAGAAAGAAGAAAGCTGAAATGAACATATTTGGGTCCCAGACCTGCATACCTGGCCTTGGAGGTGATGCTGAAGATGAATCTGAGGAGGAGGAGGTAGAAGAGGAGAAGAAGAATAGTAGCTAACATTTATTTAGTGCTTACTATGTGATAGGTACCATGCGTAGTCTCTGCATGCAGTTATTTGTCCAACCCAATGAAGTTGGTGGTGGAATTATCCCTTTTTCACAGTGAGTGAACTGAGGCACAAAGACGTCAAGAAACCTGCCCAAGATCACAGAGCTGGCAAATGGCAGAGTCCAGAAGTCCAGAGTCAATCCCAAGTGGTCTGGCTCCAGAGTCTATACACTTCACCATACGCTATACCATCTCTCAAGCATGGGGGACAGATAGGACATTTACTCTGGAGATCGGGCCCATCAGGGAAAAGTGCCTTCAGATGAAACTCACCATATCTGTGAATGATCCAACCTAGGATTTAGCATGTGTCTTACAGATTATCATCTACTTTAGTTCTCAGAGATGAGCAGACTAATAGCCTAAGTCTAGAAGAATGACTTTCTTTATTGAGATACAATATTGCCAATAATCCCTACCATCATCAGCCACATCAGTGATAAAGTAGATATACTCCTCTGATTGGGAACAAGCTGCAAGCTCTAAGGGAATCAAAGAGGTTCAACCAGGGTTCTTGGCCTGCTTTCTGGAAGGAGTCAAATATCCAGAGAGAAAATCAATAGCAATAATGTCATTTACTGAAAGCTCCTATATGCCAGGCACCATGCTAGATGCTCTACATGCCTTATACAAGTTAACTCCATTACATCCCTTTGATATAGATGCCGTTATTATCCTCCTTTTAGAAAAGCAAAAATCAAGGTTCAAAGCATTTAATTTGCCTAAAATGCCATAGTGTTACTGAGAGACAAAACAAGAATTCAGTTGCAAGTCTGTCTTAGCCCAAAGCTGGGCCCTTAACTAGCACATTCTCTTGCTAGTTGTTTGGGAAAGAAGATGGCATCATCAGACAGACAACAGAGATAGGGCTCCCAGAAAAGGCTGGGCTGACTCCTCCATGCTCTTCCCATTGCGCCTAAATATCTTGCCTCAAGTGATCCTTTTATTTGCTATTTTCCCTTATGGGCTCCAGGCTTTGAAGTATCTTGTCTACCAAACTGTGTCACCACCTGGAAAGCTCAGCAAAAGCCAAGAATTTTGGTGTGATAAGAAGACTTGCTGCAAGAAAGCTTATACGTCTGCTCCAGTTTTTAACTTCATAACAATACCTCAGGGACCCCCTCATGCTGCCTTTGGGACCCCAGGGCTAGAGTGGCATCAAGGACCCCAAACTCAGTGAAGACCACATCTTTTGGGCTTCTCAGAGCTTAAGATTCCTGCATCTAGTAAACCTGACAAATGTCACGCTGCTCTGATTGTCTGAAATTGTTTCCTTTTTGCTCTCCTGTATAATTTTGTAAAGTTATTTTTGGAACTATCAGTTTGAGTCAATTCTTCAAATGGGAAAAGAGTGAACCTTATGAGCTCATGTATGCCACAAGCTTGAAGGGGGGAGGAGCACCCACCCTTGCAGGGCGGGAGAGCTGAGTCTTAGCTCCAATGTAGGGAGGCTCTGTGCTGGTCTGACCAAGGGTTGCTCTCCCCTTCAGGACCCCGGGCCAGTGGTCTAAGCTCTGGGACAATTAGAAATGGGTCTTCACCGGACCCATGGCCTCTGCTCACTTCCGACTCCTCGCCTTGTCTCCACTCTCAGCAACAGACCTTTTGTCTTGATTCTTTAATTTTCAATCGTTCTTCCACCCTCCTTTCTAGGTTCAGCGGTAGAGAATTTAGCTACTGAGTGGTCCCTAGTGTAAGTATTCTGGGTGGGAAACACCGTTGATTTACGGCGGGGAGATTGAACACCCATGCCTACAGGAGCTGGGCAGTTACGTAAATGAAGAAAATGGTTCAGTTAGAAAAACAAACTAAAACCCCACCTCTTTACGTTACCTTTCATTTTCCCATTTCTAATAGAAATTTGGATACAACGACAATTTCCCTGATATAATAAAAGCAATGTTGCAAGCTCAGTAATCATTGGTATCTGACACCAGCCTCAGCATGGGGAAGGCAGTAAGGAGTGGTATGGCCTTGGGTAAAATGGAGAGAGACCCCGTGCTCCACTGAAAGGGGGCAGCTGCTGCCCACACACAGCCGAGGAAGCCACGAGACAGCATGCCTGCTCAGGGTTGCCAATCATCTGATTTGGGAAGGCAAGTCAGAAATCTAAATTTATGTTAAATCTCTTATTTTAAAATTTTGACTGAATTTTATTAAAGCACCACGCAGACATAAGAAAACATGTCTGCAGGCATGCTTATGGTCTCTGACATAAGCTCGTAGGTGAGATGTCTGGAATAATTCCCACTGGAGGGTCTTCCTCTTCCTGGGCCCCGTAAATCCTACCCCCTCCAGGCATCACTCTGTGGGGTCGACATGAAAGCTGGCCCTGCATCACAGCTCCTCACCCCGCAGCACTCATCCAGGTCACCTCCTCTTGCTTAGCGCTCATCCAGGTCACCTCCTCTTGCTTAGCGCTCTCCCCACCTTCCCTTACTCTTGACCCTGCTCTTGGAGCCTCTTGCCTCCCTGCTGCACTCATGACCAATCATCTCTGGAGATACTCCGTATTTCGGGAATATGTTGAATGCTCTTCCCTGGGCTCATGGCCTCTCTGACCATCCTTCTTCCATGCCCCTTCTCCACTCTACTCTGGAGCCACAGGCTCTCTCAGCTCTTATTTTCCCCAAGCATCTGATGCTCTGGGAACTCCCCACCCGTCTGCCAAACACAACGGACCTCGGGACCCAGGCCAGCCTCTAGCTCATGGTTGCAGGCATCTCACACTTACTCCCCACCAAGACCCAGTCCCCCAAAATGGGGTTTCACTGAATGGCATCAACAGAAATGTGGCTGAGCATTTGGGGCAAACTGCCTCTATGTTGGTGACATTTAAGTTCCTGCAGATGTCAGTGCAGAATCTGAAGACATATTATCGTGCCCTTTATCTCGCTCTTTAAACCTGACAGTGCTCAGCAGGTAGACACAATTGAGGAGAGAGAGCACAGAACATACATTAGGAATGGGTTACAGACACTCTGTGGGCTCAAGGACATGGGAAAAAAAAAGTTTAAAAGATTCTAAAAGTCAACTTAGGAGCCAGAAACTTTGAAACAGTGGGAAGTCCTGCTGACATTTATCGTACACAGTTATAACTAGCGGTGGCCTTGCTTATGGCTAACACCAAGAACCGGCAGCGGAGAGTAACTATGGGTAAAATACTTTTAGAATAACACAAAAATGTTAAATGGGCTATAAAATATAGACGAGAGGTTGCAGTTTGTAAGAGAAAGTAATTTCCTTTGAGTATTATGCCTGTCTTTTGGTCACTTCTTTGGAAGCTACGAGGCAAGCATTTAATGTCATAACTTCAGTTCAAATCGATAGAAGATACGATTACAAACCAGGCACTAACCCCTCCTGGAACTTTTGGAATATGTAGTGGAATCACCTATTGATAAACTCTGACCATATGTTATTAGAAAAACTGTTTTGGAGGACAGAAGTGGAGAATTAAAAAGCCTGAGGACATCAGGAGAAGGCACATTTTTCAACTGAGTTAAATTTTTAACAACCTGTGAGTGAAGTCATAAACACATTAATGTTAAGGCTGGGACTGGAGAAAAATCACTTTCAGTCCAAAGGACTGTTGAGAAGCCACTAGCATGTTGCATGACCTTGATCCCATGGTCAGCCCCTGGGAAGGCAGCACTCACCCTGTTTTCTCTAGGCTTGCATCACCCCAGCCTTCACCACCCTGTTCCTTAAGCCAGAAACCTGAGAGGTCACCATCGTTGATGCTTCTGCCTCCCAGTCTAACCCGTCAAACAAGACCAGCTGGCTCTACCTCCTAAAGCTGTCTCTAACCTGTCCACCTCTCTCCATCTCTGTGTTCTGTTTCTTCCTAGCACTGCTCATCATCTGTTTTTATATCCCATATTTACTGGATTGTTTGTTTTATTTACAGCCTCATCCATTTCAGTGGAGGCCCCATGAGAACAGAAAATGACTCTGTCTTACTCCCTCCCATAAACCCAGAATCATGCTTGGCATGTAGCAGATGCTCAGTAACTACTTGTTGAATGAATGAATGGATGGATGGATGGATCTCTACCACCCTGGTCCAGGTACCACCATCACTTGCATGGACTCCAGAACTACCTTCCTCATAGGATTCTTATTCCCTTTCAACTTATTGAAGGGCAGCCAAAGAGCAGTCAAAGTGATGTTTTAACAATTAAATGAGATCATGTCATTCCCCAGTATAAATCCCACCAATGTTGTCCCTGCCCTTAGATTACAATCTAATCTGCCTACAAGGATGCCCAAGGCCCTGTTGTCAGGCCCTGGCTTCCTCTCTTACCTTGGACCACTTTCTCCTGTGCTTGATGGCAGCATCAAGTTGAATGTCATCGTGGAAGCCCTGCACTCACTGTTGCCTCTGCCTCGAATGCCTTCCTCCCCAAATCTTTATACAGTGAGCACCTTCACGGTTCAGGTCCCAGGCAAAGACACCCCCACTGACCACTCCATCTAAGCAGCTCTCCTGCATCTCAGTCACTCTCACTAATGAATTTATATTAGTTAGTTATTTTGTGCCTTTCCTCTTTCTGCCCTTCCTGCTAAGTAAACATAATAAGGACAAGGACCCAAGCTTTTTTGGTCACTGGAGTACCCCCAGACCCAGAAAAGTGCTTGAATCATAGCTGGGGCTCAATAAGTCACTTGTTAAAAGAAGGGATGAGTAAGAACCTGGTACATATGGGCTGAATATTGATCTTTGGGAAGGGGTCTTTGCTAGGCCCTCCCCAATCCCATAAGACTCATGAGATATGGATGTACCTCTGAGGACTACAGACACGCTGGTATTTGTATATAGTGTGAAACGGATTTTTTTCAATACCAGTCAACATCACAGGGGCTTTACACTGTCATTTCTGGGAAGTTGCATAAGCCACCTAAACACTGAGACTAAACTTGTCCTAACCCCATTATGCAGGAACACATCCAGGTCACATCTGTCTGAGTTATATTCCATGGCCCATTTGCTGGGAAACAGACATTTTAGCAATTCCATAGGCATGCAATCCACAACTCACAGCAGGAGTATGAGGTTGTCAGGAGAATCCTAAATTCAAGAGTAGCCCCATTGGAGAGCATGATTCCAGGAGGAGTCATAGAACTTTGGGATGCAAAGGTATCCAAATGCCCTCCAGAGAACCTCCTCCCATGGATATTTATCAGGGAGAAGGACGCATGTGCCTATTATGGCAAACTACGGAGAGTCCTTAGAGCAAAGGCAAAGCTTGTACGATCTGGCCTTGAAGGCAGCTGGCGCTGGGACCAGAGGCAGGTATCAAGGCTGAGCCTCAGGGTAGAGATGAAAATTCTCATAAGAGCAGGGTTCTGGGAGCCAGGGAAAGAGAGCCATGCCAGATTCTCCTGGAAGAGCCAAAGGTCACCTACTAGAAAGATGGAGTCCAAACATCCAGCACAGGGTAAGAAGCAGGAATGCACCTGGACACAACAAAGGTGAGAGTCCTTTGTGAGGCAGAGATGGGATGTGTGCAGGGCTTGGGAAGACTGAATGCCTCAAAGCTGGTAGAAGTGCACGGTGTTATTTGGCAGCTGGTGGGCCTCTGTGGTGTTGAGTGTGTGAGGTTTAATGGACTACAAGCAGGGCAGACATCGCCCAACACTGTTGCCCACACTTAGGCTAAAGATCATTCTCCAATAGGTAGCTGATGCTCTCAGGAGTTGAGGGAAGGGGGGGCTCACCTGCACATCCACTGTGTAAACTCTGCAGAGTTGGGGGATTTCTGGGATTCTCTTCTGGTTCAGCAGAGACATTTCCCAGGCATGAAGGAATGGACAGACCCTTCTGAGAATATCCTAAAAGCTCCAAGAGTAGCCCAGATGGTAGAGACTTTAAGCTAGAGTAATGGAGAGTCTAGCGGAATGGACTCATTTTTTGAGATGCTAGCTGAATTCTGGTGAGGCGTGGTCTTTCTTGCACAATGAATACAGTTTTCCAAAATACTGTCTTGCCCAACCCCCCAGAAATCTGTCCCAATATATTACTCTAGAGAAGGTACTCTCAAACAGGGGACCAGACATGTCATTCCAGTGCCAGAGAAAGGAAGTGATGTTAGAGGGCCTGAAAAATTCATTGAAGAATTCGTGGAAAGATTTCCATGAAAGCAACACAGGGGGCTTGAAGGAGCATTGCCCCAAAATGGAGGAATGAAAGGCAGAAGAGGACAGTGTATGTGATGTCTCATGAAGAGCAGCAAGCTGTGCCTAGCTCATAGCTGACTGATGGTTATATGGGGGAACTGGAGAAAACCCCACCAGGGGTAACCTAGAAACCGATGTGGGAATCTCCAAGTTGCAGAACACTAAGCAACTTTGGGAGCTGCCATCCCAGCTAGTCCTCCCAGTGTGTGGCAGTTTGGTATTGTTTATGAACTGTGTTCGTAAACTGGTCTGTTCCTCTGGGAGTATTAGACTGTATTAGATTCAGAGGTTTCACTTTTATTTTATTAAATCAAGATTAGGGCTTTTATTTGACCACGTCATTAGAGCGAGTCAGTTTGAGTACTCGCCCCCCACCCCCTTTGTGGGCTATATAAACAGAAGCTCAATCAAAGACAGGGAATAAAATACACAGAGAAAGAGAACACAGAGAGTTTAGTCCTGGACGCTGGAGCCCTGGGGAGAGAGCCAAGCCGTTCGCCTGATAGTTTGCAGCTGAAGAGATCAGAGTCCTGAACAGCTGAGAAATCCCAGAAAGAAACGAGCCCCAGGGAGAGAGATGAGCCTGATGTTAGCCTACATAGCCTAAGGCCCCAGAGCCTTAGGAGGAAGAGGAAGGCCGGACCCTTGCAGAGACAGGCAGCCATCTTTCTCCAACATGTGGCAACAGACTTTGGTGAGGGAAGTAACTTACACTTTATGGCCCGGTAACTGTAAACTTCTATGCCAAATAAATACCCTTTATAAAAGCCAACAGAGTTCTGGTACTTTGCACCAGCACCCTTTTGGCTGACTAATACAGGGGGGCTACTATAATCCCTATGCATATCCCAGAATGTGACTAACTATGATGCCATCCCAAATACCTATACCCAGGACTTGGCCCCTTTGAGATTTAGTAAACCTGGGAAACACAGCTCCCTGCAGAAACACATTCAAACATCTAAGACTAAATACAGCAGAGAGAGAAGTTAAAGGGGAAATTGGATGGGGATACATTTGAGGACTCTTGATATTGCACTATAAGTACTAACCACTATGTAAAATCTCTCCCTACGCCTACATGGAGCTAATGAGTGTATTTAAAATTATTTTTAAAGAATTAATAGCTTTGGGGTACTTTTCCCTGTGAGTGAACAGTGTGCTAATTTGCTCAGTGTTTTGGTGTTGTTCTTTTTTTAAGACAATTTCACAAGATTCTATCCAAAGCCCTCTAATTCTTCCACTTCAGTGGTCTGAATCCCACTAATAAACAATCAGGACTTTAGACTCCCTTAATAACGGAGAGAGATTCAAACGAAGATGTTTTGCCACTCTCTGCAAATTCCAGTAGGTGCTGCCTGTTGAACAGGCTGGCAAAATTATGTATTTATTCAGGACTGATTGCATTGAGTATGTAAGCACTTTTGAAGGATTAAAAGAGAGAGAATGAGAGATGTTTGTGAGCTGAATGAATAGAATGGATTGCAGACTCCGAGCTACCCAGTCTGGCATGGAGCAAGGCTGTGATGCGAGGAGGAAACAGACTTACTGCACGGATGGGCAAGGACCCGGACCTCGTCCACGGCGATGTAGCCAGGATGACCCTTCAGAGAGACGGATTCAAATATCACCTGCAACACACAGTGCGGGAGTCAGTTTTGCAGAAGTGGTTGTAGGCATTCATCATCGGAAGCTGTCCATCTCCCAAACCCTAGATACTTCAGTTTCCCATCAGAACCAGCCAAAGATGCCTTACATTAGGACAGGACAATATCCTAGCAACCGACTTCGTTTTTCAAAACAAGGTAAAAAAAAAGGCCACACACTGGTGACTAGCAAAAGAAGAGTCAGCCACAGGGAACATCTTAATGGATTTCAGAAATAATGCTTGGATGCAGGAAAAACAGCCCAAACTTGGCCTAAGACCCCAATCTGTACCTTTCTCATGGTGGTTTCAACTGAAACACAGAGAAGACTTCCTTCCTAATACCTGAACTTTCTTATGAAAGGTAACAGGAGAAGCTTATCTTGGAAGCTACCATAAGAAAAGGACGATTTACCCTGATTTGCATCTCCATCCACAAAGGACCACATACTCCATCTGAATTTCTTAACACCTCTTAAAAATGAACCTCATGCCTACCTGTTAGTATTCAGGAATCAGAGGATAACAAGTTCTTTGAATTCTCTACTTTGACTCCTGCCTATACTGCTTATTTCAGTAAAGATTTTATAACTTAGTTAATAGCTTTCCTTTCCACCAAACCTCTATCTGCATATAGAGATGTGAATATCTGTATGTACGGTGTGGCTAACACACGTGGCTGCCCACCCAACTTCAACAGCCTTCTCCTCCAAGCAGCTTTAGCCACACTCTCAGGCTTGTCTTTCTATACTTCAGAATTTGGAAATTCCTTCTCGTATGTTTTCATTTCCCAGACTGCTCAAAGCAGATACCATGACATGGGTTGGCTTTTAGCAAGGGAATTTATTAGCTTGCAGTTTGAGGTCATGAGGATGTCCAAATCAAGGCATCATAAAGCCAATGCTTTCTTCCCAAAGACCAGCTGCCAGCGATCCTTGGGCTCCTCTACCACATGGCAAGGCACATGGCAGCATCTGCTGGTCTCTCCCTTCTCTTCCAGCTTTCATTGCTTTCAGCTGCTTGCTTCCATGGCTTTCTCTCTTGGTCTGAATTTCATTCTCTTATGAAGGACTCCAGTAAGAGGATTAAGACCCACCCTGGGCCACACCTTAATTGAAGTAACTTCATCCAAAGGTCCTACTTACAATAGGTTTACACCCCCAGGAATGGATTAGTTTTAAAAAGTGATTTTCTGGAGTACATACAATTCCAAACCACCACAATGTATTTTGGCACAGCCTCCTACTCCACAGTCCTCTCCCAACTCCTCTTAACCTGGTCCTCCATATAGACCTCCGGACCTCTACATGGCTATACTCTATATGCCTGCCTGGACTTGCCTGTATCCTAAACAGCCTGGACTCCCCTACCATGTTGGCCTGATCCATTCTCTCCTACAGTCTCAATTCCTTCCAACCCTGATCTCATTTTTGCAATGGCCTATCACAGACCTGCCTTCTCTATTCCTATACCCCAGCCAATGAAATGCTCTAAGGAAAAATATACTTATGTTTCCTTCAACATCCACCCACCCAATCCCAGCCTCTTTGTCTCCTACATCTTCAAGATGCAAGATGAAAAGAGAGGGACAGACCTCTAAATTCTTACTCACCAACCTGATCTACAACTTCACCCACCCCTACCCCTCTTCTCTGTAAGGCATGCCTGTGCTCTTGGCCTCCACCCCTGCTCTGAATTTCCCAGCTTTTTGATGCTTCTTAGTGCTTCTTTTGGCAGTAAGTTCTTCTCTACTGTAATCCAGCTGTGTTTCAATCAGGTTTAAAATCCTCGATAATCTTACCTTCACTTCCTTACTTCCCACCACAAAGCTTCAACCCACTATATTCTGGGATTTTGTCCACAATCAACACTCACCCTGAAACTGCTTTCATAGCACACACCAATTATCTCCCAGTTGCTAAATTCAACACTTTTTTTTTCTATCTTTATCTTACTTTAACCATTACACATTTTGTCAAAACCTATAAAATTATGCGGGGCAAAGCGTAAACTATAATGTAAACTATAGTCCTTGGTTAGTACAATGTTTTGATATGTATTCATCAATTGTAACAAATGTACCACACTAATGAAAGACGTTGTTAATGTGGGAAAGTGTGGGAGGGGGAGGGGTTGGGGTATATGGGAATCCCTTATTTTTTAATTTTATTTTATTTTTCGATGATTGCAGGCAGTTAGTTTATTGGGAAGCTCTCCCAATGGAAGGGGTCTGAAGAATAGACTTCAGCTCCCCCATCAGCATGGCCGGGGTCTGAAGAGAGACTTCACCCCACCCCCAAAGGGTGGTGGATATGGCTTTATAGAGTACATGGATAGGTGGAAGGCAGGGAAACCGAGTACAGCCTGGGGCCAAATGGCCAGGGGGGAGTGAGCTAGGAGGTCTGGGAATGTGGGAGGGGGTGGGGAGGGAGTGATGACCCTTATCTGCTCCATTTTGTTTACTCTTGGGAGGGGATGAGCTGCCCCTAGGCTATGGCTTGCTCAGTGGTTTAGGTAGGTTATGGCTGGAGGCTGCCTTTCCTCAACCTATGCCACAGGGGCACTGATTCACCATCTTATGACCTGTCAATCATTGCATCCCTTATATTTTTTATGTAACATTTATGTACTCTAAAGCTTCTTTTAAAAAATACTTTAAAAAGAAGGAAAATAGTGTTGTTACTGGGCTGTGAAGTCAGAATCCCTGGCTGCATCACTTTTAGTGGTCTTGGACAAGTTACCTTACTACTCTGAACCTCAGCTTCTTCCTCTGTAAAACCAAGATACTTACAGAGACAACTCCACTGAGTCATTTTGCAGATTAAAGGAGGTAATGTACCTGTTAGAACAGTGTCTGGCACAGGGTAAATTTTCAGTCAATGTTTGCCAAAATTATTATGAATACTTGACCATTCTTCTACAATTTTAAGTGTTAATTCTCCTTCCCTCTAGGTCTCTCTTCTATTTAGGCTCACTTTTTTTTTCTTGTTTTTTTTTCCCCATAAATCTGGGAGTATTCTACCACAGGTTTCTTTTTAGGCACTCCTTCTCCTACACCTGCCCAATAAATGTGGGCCAGAACACTGCGGGAGAGCAGTCAATTCATGGTGCCTGGAGGAAGGGATTGCTGGCTGTAGGACATGGAGTCCTACGCAGTTTATACTGTTTACAAAGAAGCTTGGTCAGAAAGGACCAGGGAGGCACCAAGATTTAGCCTGGAGCTGTTCTCTATACTCTTTGTATGGGTAATCCCTGAAAAAGCGCACTCCCACAGGTCCACCTGCAAAATGGGAAAGGTGCTGACTTCTTTCCATTTTTGCTGTTGCTGTCAGCCTCCTGGTACTCAGGGAAAGCTCTCCCATAACACTAGCTGGATATAAGCTCAAGGAACAGAAGTCTCAGAGCCCAAATCCCAGTGATAACATATTACAATATCAAAACGTCCAAGTCTCAACGAAAGATTACAAAACACATAAAGAAACAGGAGATGGTGGCCCAGGCAAAGGAGAAGAACAAAGCGCTAGAAATCATCAAGGAGGAGGATCAAACCTGGGACAGCCCAGACAAAGACTTAAAAAGTTGTCCCAAATATGGTCAAAGAGTTAAAGAAAAGCATGGACAAAAGACTAAAGGAAATCAGGAAAATGACAGATGAACACAAAGAGACTATCAATAGAGAGAGAGAAATTACTATACACTTTTTAAAAAAGAAAATTAAACTAAAGAGATAATGGCAATTAATTACAATACATGATACCAGATGGGATCTAAGAATGGATGAGAAAAGGCTCAAAAGGAAATTATTGGGACATAAGAAAAATTTGTAATATAGAATGTAAGTTTTACATTGATATTAAATTTCTTGAACTTGATAACCGAAAAAGTATTACATAAGTGAATATCCTTGTTCATAGGAAATGTACAGGGCAGTATTATGTGTTCAAAGAGTATGATGTATGAAACCTACTCTCAAATGTTCAGAAAATAGATTGACAGACAGACAGACAGACATCTGATAGAGTGATATAGCAAAGGTGGTAAAATGTTAAAACTCGTAGATCTGAGTATCCAGGGGATGGGGGTAGGGGTAAGTTGGGGTAGCCTGTATGGGGTTTGTATTATTTTTGTGACTCCTGTGCAAGCTTGAAATTATTTTAAAAGTTTTAAAAAAGTAACTAAGGGGGAGAATGTCAACTTTACTTAGAGAAGTCGAGAGAGACCTCTCTCAAGAGGTGATAATTAGATGTAACCAGAAAGATGAAAGTGATCAATTAAATAAGAGGAAATAGCAAGTTCAAAGGCCCTGAGGCAGGAAAGAGTTTGAAGGTGATCTGGGAACACAAGAATGAGGACGGTGTAGCTGGCATATAGTAAGTAGGGTAAAGAGGCATAAGGCAAAGCTGGAGTAGATAATGTAGGATCTTACAGGGCATAGATGGGAGTAGGAATTTCCTTCTAAATCATAGAAGGATTTAAAGCAGGGAAGTGACATAATCTAATTTACAATCTTAAAAGAACATTCAGGCCACTCTGTGGAAATTGACTAGGAGGGGTCAGCTGGGTAAGAATGAAAGCAAGGAGACTTATTGCTACCTTATTGTAGTAAACCAGCCAAAACAGAAGCATGACTTGGATGATGGCTGCAGCTAAGGAGAATAAAGATATTGATCACTTGTGAGATATTTTGAAGGTACAGATGAAAAGAAATGCTCTTCGATTAAGATGTGAATTCGAGCCCAATTCTCCCCGGTTCCCACAGCCCCTGCTGTACCTTGTGCCACGTGTAGAAGCGAGCCGGGCTGGGGAGTTATCAGCATATGGTGATATGCACCAAGCACCAAACAGAATTAATCAAAGGACAACATAACTTCAGATATCAAGGCGTTTCAGCCAAGGGAATGGATGCATATGGAGAAGTTGGCTGGGACGGGGAGACGAAGGAGGATCTCACCCAGAGAGAGCACCTTATGCAGAGGCCTAGAGGTGCCAGGAACTCTGTAGAGGTAACAGCAAGCAGTTAGATGTGGCTGGAGTTGAAAGTTCTCATCGGGGAGTGATGGGAGGTGACGGTGCTCGGGGTGAGAACAAAGAGGCATCGGTGGCCGACCTGCGAGGGGCCTTGACTGCCAGGCTAGACAACCCGAACTGGAAGAAAGCAGACCACACACCACGTTTCTAATCAAAGTCAAGTGAGTCCTTAATATCAGGGCTCTACACAGCGATTATAAATGCAGAATAAAAGGTCATTTAACCTAGGCAGGGGGTGGGATTAGAGCCAGCAGGTGACGGCAAAATTGATAAAATTCTTTATTTAAAAATCCTGGGACAGAAAAGTTCAGAATCATTAAAGATATGAAATATAATTAATATCACCTGGAAAAGGACAGCACGCTGACGCACAGCTTAACAGGCACCCAATAAGCCCCTGCCTTTCCTGAGCGGAGGCAGGTGTCGGGGGCTGGATGGCCGAGGGGCGTTCTCTTCCTGCCCCGGTGAAGGCCTAAGGCCAGAAAGCCCACTGACATGAAAGAGGAAATTTCCGTGTTTATTATAGAGCTAAAAGTCAATTTTAGGTCCATGAAATATGAGTTTAATAAAGGAATACATAAACCATCAGGCTCTGAAGCCAGGCACTGCTGAAAACCAAAATTTTATTTAGTCCACAGAATCATACATGCGGGACCAGAGCTCAGGGCCTGGTGAATCTTCGAACTCATTTTGCTGGTGTCCCCGCATCTCCCGATGCGGCCCCTTCCCCTCCACTGTACGTGTGCACAGGGGCCCAGGAGTGTATTGTGAGTCTGGAGTGTGCAGGTGTTTCTGTGCTTGTGGCTGTACAAGCATCCACCCATGTGCATGTGTGTCACACGCGTTTATTTCCTAAACTGCTGCTCAGCACATTCCTGCCTTATCCCCACAAAGAGCAGAGGGAATGTAAGGATGCTGTAGCAGCCAGCATGCCGGAAATGTGGGATGTTATGGGAGGTGTGGGAGGTGGGGAACATGGGAATCCCTGTAATTTTTGTGTAACATTTATGTAATCTAAGCATCTTTTTAGGTATATTAAAAAAAGCCTATAATATTGTGTGGTGCAAAGTGTAAACTATAATGTAAACTCTAGACATGGTTAGTAGCAATGCTTCAATATGAGTTCATCAACTGTAACAAATGTGCCACACTAATGAAAGATGTTGCTAATGTGGGAAAGTGTGGGAGAGGGAGGGAGTGGGGTATATGGGAATTCCCTATATTTTCTATGTAACTTTTATATAATCTAAAACTTCTTTAAAAATAAAGGGAAAAAAAAAAGTTTTATTGGAACACAGCTGAGTTCACTCATTTGCATATCGTCTAGGGCTGGTTCAAAGGCAAAGTTGAGTAGTCAAAACAGACTGTATGGTCAGCAAAGTATTTTCTATCCAGTGTTTTATGGAAATTGTCTGCCTGATCTATGAAATGGAGATGAACCAAAGGCACATGTGCCAATAAATATTCTGCCAAACTCTATGGATAAGGCAACTATGTAATTTATCACCCAAACTGGGGCACCTTAGAGAGTGAAATGGATGCTCTCACCAATTTGATCAAGACAACAGGGGGAAACCAGTTCTATCCCACGCAAGCCGGGGTGCAGGGTGACCATCTCCAGAATGCTATTTCCATAGTGAGGTGGTCACATGACAAAAAGAGGTCCTTGGTCAAACTTATATGGCAGACAGTAAATTAAACAGTATTCAACAGGTTTCTTTCCACGTCCTCAGAACCTGCACATGGCTAATTCTAAGACTCCTAGAAGAATGTACACCCTGCAGCTTTTCCAATAGGCACGTGTCCTTGACTTCACTCTTCATCATGGAGCACCTCAGAAGGAACGCTCTGCAGCGTGCACTCTACAAGTCTTGCAATGGGGAGACTCCAAGACATGCAGGACAGAACTTCTCCCCTGGCCCACGCAATCGTGCAGTAGAGAGTGCAGGCCTCTGACCCCTGACTGAGATTTGGAAATCCAAAAGGCTCTGAAAACCAGGTTTATTGCCTATGTATCGCATGAAGTAATTTGGTGGAAAAACCTGAGTTGAACAGACCTGTCATATTTAGCATTTTTATTTCCCCCACTTCTTGTGAATATGCATAAGTTTTGCTGTAGGAATATTAAGTAATACTATTGCTGGTTATGGGGTGCTGTCACAGATCCTACTGGGGGCGTTATTAGGTTGGTGCAAAAGGAATTGCGGTTTCTGACAGTGAATTTCAAATCATTATAACTAAGCTCAAACATATCTTTACTAATCAAAATAGGAACCATTAAAATCAACACATTTTTGCCAACGAGAAATAAGTTTGTTTATTCCTGTAGCGTAAAAATCTGTGCTTCAGGATTCGACAAATTCTTGGAAAGCATTTTCTGCATCCTGCTGGTTGTGGAAGCGTTTTTCCTGCAAAAAGTTGTCAAGATGCTTGAAGAAGTGGTAGTCGGTTGGCGAGAGGTCAGGTGAATATGGCGGATGAGGCAAAACTTCGTAGCCCAATTCGTTCAAGTTTTGAAGCGTTGGTTGTGCGACGTGCGGTCGGGCGTTTTCGTGGAGAAGAATTGGGCCCTTTCTGTTGACCAATGCCGGCTACAGGCATTGCAGTTTTAGGTGCAACTCATCGATTTGCTGAGCCTACTTCTCAGATGTAATGGTTTTGCCTGGATTCAGAAAGCTGTAGTGGACCAGACCGGCAGCAGACCACCAAACAGTGACCATGACCTTTTTTTTGGTGCAAGTTTGGCTTTGGGAAGTGCTTTGGAGCTTCATCTCGGTCCAACCACCGAGCTGGCCATCGCTGGTTGTCGTATAAAATCCACTTTTCATCGCACGTCACAATCTGATTGAGAAATGGTCCGTTGTTATTGCAAAGAATAAGAGACAACAACACTTCAAAACAATGATATTTTTGATTTTCGGTCAGCTCATGAGGCACCCACTTATCTAGCTTTGTCACCTTTCCAATTTGCTTCAAATGTCGAATGACCATAGAATGGTCGACGTTGAGGTCTTCGGCAACTTCTCGTGTAGTTGTAAGAGGATCAGCTTCGATGACTGCTCTCAATTGGCTGTCGTCAACTTCCATTGGCCGAGCATTACGCTCCTCATCTTCAAGGCTCCAGACTCCTTTCCAAAACCTCTTGAACCACCACTGCACTGTAAGTTCGTTGGCAGTTCCTGGCCAAATGTGTTGCTGATGTTGCAGTTGTCTCCACTGCTTTACAACCCATTTTGAACTCAAATAAGAAAATTGCTCAAATTTGCTTTTTGTCTAACATCATTTCCATAGTCCAAAATAAATATAAAATAAACAGCAAGTAATAAGTCATTAGCAAAAAAATATAAAGCGAGAAATGCACATTAAAATGATGTATAACATAACCACATTTATTTAAGAATGTATTCCATTATCAAATGGGAAATTTCAACAATGCGAAACCGCAATTACTTTTGCACCAACCTAATATAAACATATTACAGTACATACAAACATATTAGCTTTTAAATTCCAAATATTCTGAATTTTGAAACAGAACTGGCATTATGAGTTTCAGATAAAGAATAGGGGACCTCAAACAGAGAGGCTCCTGAGGGCTCTGGAGACACCCAGGTCCTATATAAGGGGGGATAGCTCCAGAGATTGGTGCCTTATCAGTGGGCTATACTTTGGAATCTGTGCTCCTGAGAGTGACAGAGTTAGACTCAAGTTCTCTCTGCAAATGGTCCTTCAGTCCCTTCTATTCAAACCTATATGTGATGCTGGAGTTTGTAGGTGTACTTCCCGAGACTGGAGCCTTTGGCCTGCCCATGTGCCAGCTGTGCCTGGAATCTTGGTGGAGCTGCAACTCCTACTCTACAGCTCAATGGACTCACCCTGGAGAGGAGATGATGATGGACAATGGCCATCCCGGGGAATGGAGAGAGTCTGCTGCTGCAGGCAGGATAATCCCATCCATCTTATCCATGGGATATAAGTCCTCTCTCACTTGGAGGTGGAGTGGACATCACCATCCCAGACTCCTCAGGATTGGGGGAAGAACTATGGACTAGAGTGGACTTACTGGTATTCTGTTGTAGACATATTGTGATTCAAGCAATGGAAGAAATTACAACATTGAGGTGGAGCCAGTGGCCACTGGATGCTTTCGGGGCAGGGAAGGGAAAAGCAGTTGTAATACAGGGGCTTTTTCGGGACTTGGGAATTATCCTGAGTGACATTACAATGACAGATACAGGCCATTTTACATCAGCATATACCATGAAGAACTGTGTGGGAGAGAGTGTGGTCTACAATGTGAACTATGGTCCATGCTTAGTGGCAAAGCCCCAGGATGTGTATACCCATTGCAGGTGATGTGCCACACTAATGAAAAATGTTTATGTGGGAGGTTGTGGGAGGTGGGGAACATGGGAATCCCTGTAATTTTTGTGTAACATTTATGTAATCTAAGCATCTTTTAAAATATAAAAATAAACAAACAAACAACAAAAAAAGAATAGGGGCCTGATCCTAGTAAAACATACTGCACAAAGGGGAAAGAAAGACACGCAGAAATAATGAGGCCAAAGGACTATTGTTTATGTCAAAACATCTAGGACAAAACACATCACATTGCTAGTAACATACATGTTAAAATCAAAACATTCACCCTTATAGTCACTTTCATTGATAGGTTATTGCTTTCCTACAAGAGGGGGTGGGAGTTTAACTTGACGCAAAGTGATTACAGTTCACACTGACCGCTGCACGCCTGACACCTGCCCGGCTCAGCGCGGATGCCTGCTAAACGACTGACAAATGGACGAGCACATTGAGCGAGCGGCTGAGTGATGGTCTGTGAAAACATTTATATAACCACTCTACTGTCCTCATCAAACTCAAAGTGCGTCTTTTCGAGGACTCCCTTTCATTTTTCCTTTTTTCTTCTCTTCTGAACTTTCTTTTCTTCCCACCCCTGTTTCTTGGCCACCCCGTGGATGAGCAGAGGAGACGGGGTAGGGGGAGGACAAAAGGAAATGTGGTTCCAGGCATGACCACTTTGGCCCCTCTCCCAGGCCATTCATGGCTCTCCGGGGTTATGGGGGTCACTTGAGCTGCTTGGTCCCTGCTCCCAACATGTGGTTTGGAGTCTCCACTTCTTTATGTCCACTGGAAAAGGCCTCCACAATGCAAACCTTGGAAAACGCTCAGACACGGATGCAGAGTCTAAGAGAGGCAGCATAGCAATGCCTGGACCAGCTCCCATGAAGGCCAGATCATCTGCGGGTCCCACCTCGGAGTCTCACTTTCCAAGCCCTCCACTAGCAGGTGTGAGGTGTGTCCAAGCCCTCCAAGAACTCTACCAGGGGAGGTTGTACAGCAAAGTCGTGAAGAGACTATGCTGTACTGGCTAAGCCCCTGGCCACATGGGACTAATGAGCACTTGAAATGTGGCAGGGAGATGAGGAATGAGAGTTTTCATTTTATTTCATTTTAATTAATTTAAATTTAAGTGCATGTTATGAAATCTAAATACCTATCAAGTATTTCCAGTGAAAATGTAGCATTTGAACTTGGATGGGCTGTGAGTATAAAATATACAATGGATTGTGAAGACTTCAAAAATAAAAGACTGTAAAAAATTATTAATAATTTTTATATTGATTAAATGGTCAATTAATATTTTGGATATTAGATTAAGTAAAAGATATTAAAAATAATTTCACCTGTTTCTTTTTACTCTTTTAAAGTGGCTAATGAAAAATTTTAAATTATAGATGTGACTCACATTATATTTCTATTAGACAGTTAAGTTATGGCTTAGACAGTGGAATCAAACAGAATGGGGATGAAACAAGGTTCTTCCCCCATGAGGAGCCTGGGCTATCATTTACGAGTGTAAGCCTCAGTTTCACCATCTTTAAAAAGGGCATAGTAACATCCCCTCAAAGGATTATTTGGAAGATTAAACAAATTATGTAAAATACTTCATACCATGCCTAGAACATGACAAACACTCACCTGGTAGGTGTCATCACCACTATCCTTACCATTCTCATCATTATCTCACCACTTTTTCTAAAAAGAATTTCAGGAAATGTACTACAAAGGACAAAGAAATCACAAGGCGTGAGGATAAACTGGAAATACATATGACAAAAATCTAGGCTAAGTATTGAAGGCAATTGAGTATTAAATTCTGATTTCTAGTTGCCAAGGCAAAAGGGAAATAAAGCTCAAATTGCCTCATTCATGTAACATAACAAGTGATCCAGCAAGAGAAACGTATTCCTCACCCTGAAATCTGAAAGGACTTTGCCATGGGTGGGGAACTGGGGGATGTCCAAGAAGCTCCCTCAGGTCCGTCCTCTGTTGCACTCTAGAGAAATTTCTCCAACATGCCTTTCTGACTATGTCACTGTCCTAATTAAAACTTTCAACAGTGGGAATGGGTATTCACTGTAAATGGGTACAAGGGATCTCCATGGGGTGAGGAAAATGTTCTAAAACTCGTTTATGGTGATGGGGACACCATAAAAAAACAGCAACATTGTATTGTACAATTAAAATAGATGAGTTTGATGTTATACAAATTGTACCTCAATAAAGGTGTTTAAAGGAAAAAATAAAGCTTTCAACCATTCTGGGCTACGAACCTCAAGTGTGCTGCTAAAAGCATGTCCATGGACTGGTGCCATCTGGGCACTGCGTGCCATCAGTCCACAGGGAGATACGCAGGGACAGTGAGAGAGGGCTTCAGGAGCATTTAAGCGATTCGGCAGTGATGTGACATTTCTGTTGTGGTTTATAAAAGTACCGGCCCACAACAAATTGGGGGTCAGGGGGGAACCTGGTCTTTCATCATAGTTCTGGGTTGAACTGTGTCTCCCAAAAAAGATATGTTGCGTCCAAACCTCAGGAGCTTGTGAATGTGACCTTATTTGAGAATAGGGTCATCACAGATGGAATTAGTTAAGTTACCTTAAACCAGTAGGACTGGTGTCCTAATAAGAAGGGGAGAAGACAGCAGAGAGACACAGGAGAAGCCGGCTATGTGAAGTCACAGGCAGAGTCTGGAAGGATGCGGAAATGAGCCAGGGCACACCTGGGGCCCCAGACGTTGGAAGAGGCAAGGAAGGATTCTTCCCTGCAGGTTTCAGGGGGAGCCTGACCCTGCCCACTCCTTGCTTTCAGACTTCTAGCTTCCAGAACTGGGAGACAACAAACCTCTGGTGTTTGAAGCCACTCACTTTGGGGTACTTTGTTACGGCAACCCTAGCAAAGGAATACAACCACAGATAGATTGAGGAGTACTGCTCTAGACCAGAGAATAAATTCCAGCTCCTTAGCTTGGCATGAGCCTCCCATGAGCTACTTTCCCCCTTTGCAACTTAGTCTTAAAAACAGCTTAGAGTTTCCAGACTAAGCCATATTCTCTCACTCTCTCTTCTAGTTCTTCATATTTACTGTCCCTGACAACCCAAATGCCTTTCCCTTCCTTTCCCAATAAATTCTTTTTCATCCTTCAAGACTCAGCCAAGCTATTATCTCCTCTTAGAGGCCATCCTAATTGCAACCCCCCATGCCTCCTTCCCCAGAAGTGACTGTCGACTAGTCACTCATCTCTCTGAACCTCAATCTTTTCATCTATAAAATAGGAGCAGTACTAGAACCTCTCTCGCCAGGTCATTGGAAGCATCTAGTTTAGAAAAGGTTATAATCTCTCCGTTCCCCCAGCATCCTGGAAGAGCCCACGTGCACCTCACTGTGTTGTAATTGTTTGTATACGTGTGAGTCCCCTCCTCCAGACCGTGATTTCAGGAAGCTGGGCTGTGTTGGACTGCCTCCATGTCCCCAGGGCCTGGCTAAGAGGAAAAGCTCAGTATACATGAGTTAAAACAGCAAGTGGGTAAATGAAGTCCTTTCCAAACCTAGGCAGGGCAAGAGGGGTATAGATTAATTACTGCTTTTTTTTTTTTTTTAAACAAACCACAGTAAAACACCATACCTGGTAGAAATGTGGCCAGAAGGTGCTGATGGCGAGCTCTGCCTTCACCCAGCCCTCGGTCACGACTCCAGACACGTTCCACACGGGGTTCCCCTGGGGCCCGCCATTCACCTTCACGTAGACATTCAAGGCCCCGGGACTGGACCTGTCTCGGCTGGAGAAGTAGTAATGGAAATCGATGCAGTGGGTGTCGTTCTCCTTCAGGGTCGGCAGCAGCAGGTGGGCCTTCTGGCCTGAGGCCCTCCCGGAGCTGTTCACCATCATGAAGGAGCCTGGAGACCCACAAAGGGGCAGGACGCAGAGGCAAGAAGAGAGAAAGAAAATCCTTCTGAAAATGAGTCGCATCCACAAACATGGCAGCCAGGGGGGTGGCCGGAGAGCAAGTCCCTCTAGGAGGGCCTGGTCAACCCTGAGGAGGCCACAGCTCCTCTCTGAGGTGGCGTCCTCTTCTGTAACTGGGAATCAAAACACCCTTCCCAACGAGGTGGCTTTAAGGACTAAGAGGTGGCAACAGGTATGAAGTTCTGTCCCCTGGAGGCAGTCGGCGAGCATTTACAAAAGAAACACTACACCCGATTTAAGAATCGAAAAACCCAGCAGCTCCTGAGGGAGTCTGGAAGAAAAAAACCAGGGGTTTAGTTAACTGCAACTGCTACAGGTGAAATGAAGTGAAACGCAACCTCATTCGAACTTGGACTGGAAACCTCCCCAACACAGGCGGTGTCATTGCTTCAACAAGTTCTGCCTGGAGTCTTGCCCTCAGGGCAGGGAGCCATATATGAAAAGGGACGTCCAAAAAGTAGAGCATATTCATCTAAGCAAGGAGGACTCTGAAAAAATGTGCAAAACTGCAGAGATGCTCAGCCTGGGGGGCAGAGCGATTAATGCTTGGTAAGCACTTCAGGAGAACCAGTGTCCATGCTTGCTGTCTTATTTATATATTATTCCATTTAATCCTAAGAATGACCCTTGGAGATAGATTTCATTTTACTTAATGATTGAGTGATCTGTCCTGGGTCCCTCAGACGGGAGGGATGGGACCCAGATTCTCTCCAACCTCAATGTTTGTGCTATTCTTACAATTTACGGAAAACATGACTATCATCTCCAGGCACTAAAAAGACTACCTCATGGAAGGGAAATGAGCTTCTGTGAATTGCTGTGCCAGACTGGATGGATGTTCCCAGTTCTGCAGCCCTCCCTGGATCCATGCCTTTTGCCATTGGCTTTGCAGTTCCTCCCAGTAGAGGCAGAGGGCATGCATCTTGATCTCAGGCTTCACCATGCCACCTGCTTTGGTCAACAGTATGCTGACAGATATGATTCAAGCAGAGGCTTGAAATGTGCTTACTGAGCTGGGCTTTCCCTCTTTGCACTTCTGCCACCTTCCATGAGAAGAACATGACTTAGGTAGCTGCTGCTCCTTTCAGTTTGGGATCTAGAATAAAACACCTCGGGGAGGAGACCCGAGCTCAATGGACAGTGCAGAACTAAGCCAGGCCACCCTCCCAGCTAGAAGTGCAGCTGCCTGGCCAAGCCCAGCCTGGATCTCTGCAAGCAGGTGCAGAACCATGAGTGTGAGAATAGGACTTTTGAATGTGTAGAGGTTTTGCAACACGGGATTGACTGCCCAGAGACAAAATGAGTTCCCCATCACTGCAGGTGGCTAAACACAGCCTGGACAAATTGAGGAGATGTCTAAAGAAATCTCACAATCCAATCAACACGAGGGCTGAATTCTGTGACTCAGCGTCCTCTGATTCTATGAAATAAATTGCATCATAAAGCACAGTAGATAAACTCAGGTGATTCTTGGGTGACTATTTCTGCCTTAAAAAACCACTGTTGCTTTGAAGTCTTCTTATTTTAACCACAAAAATCTTCAATTCAGATTGAAACCTTATGACTAATTATCCTCATCCAAGGTGAGCCACTTCAAAAGCTCTAAGTAGCCCCACTCTTTCACCCTAAAATGAAAAAGTCTAACAGCTGCCAGTTAATGAGTGCTAGGCAATCCATATCTCGTTGGTCTTCTAGAGGGTGCCAATCGATCACACCCAGTCCCCTACAAGTTCTGAACAGAGTAAATAGGGTAGGGTTCAAAACCTCCACTTTATTATTCACACAGCTGTATTATAGGAAATAACTCAGATGTGAGGCCAAATTAGGCTCCCTGCATTTTCTCTTCTCAGCCAACATGCAGAGCAGTTGGATGACCATGGACACCTCTTGTGCACTCCCCTTGACACTCTCACCTTCACCCAGTCCCTGAGGGCCAAAGCTGTCCTACTGGGGTGACCACTTTGGGTCACTGGGTGGGCTAGTCCCAAAAAGGAGCCAACAAGAAGCAAGGTGGCAAGGACAGAGCCACCTTTACCTGTTAAAGATAACTGAGCTGACAGCCAGCAGACTCACCATCCCACCAATCAGAAAATGTGCCTCTTGGCATATGAAGAAGCTTGGGAAGTAAGGTGTGCCCAGCTCTCTCCACTCTGAATCCCATGCTGGCCTCATGGCCTTTTTAGCTCCGGTACTGCTGCCAATTCATACCAGGTGCCTGTGTACCCTCAGCTGCTTACAATCCACAGCAGAGAGTCTGGGAAGTTTGCCTTCCGCTAGGGCATGTTCCCATATCTTTTCATCCTTGCTCCAGTAGTGGGGCAGGCTCGCTGATGAGTGGCACTTATCCCACTCCACCTGGCACTACACACAGCCATGTAACCGCTGTTCACACCTGCCAGTCTAGGGACATTTGTCATCTTGCTGTCCCCGTAACTGTTGACAGAGGATGCTGCCACTTTCCTGAAGGCAGAGCTGGTTAAAGTGCTCGGCTCTCCCTCAGCTCTCCATGGGGCAGAGAGTGGCAAATGATTAACAAACCTAGTTCTTTTTCGTTCTGGGCACAGAGTTGTAGTACTTCACCCAGCCTCCCTTTATAGTTGGGTGGGGCCAGGCAACAGAGTCCGTCCCTTGGGGTGTGAGTGTGATGGGTACCACTTCCAGTCCTGGTCCATAAAAGCCTCCTCTGCCCCAGGCCCCATTACCTTGCCTCTCATGGGGTGGTCATTGGGCAGCAGCTGCAGCATCACCTGAGAATTTTAAGAAATGCAGAATCTCAGGCCCCCAGACCTCCTGAATCTGAGTCTGCATTTTATCAAGATCCCCAGGCGGTTTGTATACACATTAATGGATGAGAATCTCTGATCTTTTCTCTTTTCCCATCCACTAGCTGAGCACACAGGAACCCAAGGGCCTAGGGGAGGACAGAGCCATAATAAAAGGAGTCTGGCTCCCAGTATGACCATGTGGCAGGCCACCTACCTAGTAGGAATGCCATTTTGGAGTTTAAGTGAACAAGAGATAAACTTTCATTGGGCATTAAGCCATTGGAATTTTGAAGTTAAACTATTAGCAATATCATAATTATTTTGGCATCCCAGTAATAAAGGAACCCCTATTTCCTTCAAGCCCCTTTATTCAACAACATCAGAGATAGACAAGATAATTGGAAAAAAAAACCGGAAGAAGTGAAATGATGACTGCCCACCCCACCCCCAAACAGCTTACCCCGAAAGAAGGAAAGGTGCAGGGAAGAAGGTTGCAGCAGGATGGAGTCCTGCTCAGGAATGTCTTGGGGAGATTAGGGAAACAAGCAGTGCTGCACTGGGGACCCAGTGACAGAGAGTAGAAGAGTGGCCTCCAGGGATGGGGTGGGGACAAAAACCCAGCATCAGCCTCTGGCATGCCCAGCGGGAAGGAAGGGATACAGCAACGTCAGGAAGGGCTCTGTCACCTGCAGCAGTGGGCTTCCATGAGACGTCCAGAACGGGACAACCTGAGCGACTGACCTTGTACCTGAGTACACATTAGATGCCCAGGGTTTCTCATCACAGCTGGGGAGAGGCTCATGAGGGGTAAGCAGAGGCTCTATAGTCAAGCACAGGTGCAAGTTTGGGGACATAAAATTTAGAAACTGAATTCGTTTTCCATTTCTGTTGTA
The DNA here is from genome assembly GCA_029593785.1 of Cabassous unicinctus. Lineage (NCBI taxonomy): Eukaryota > Metazoa > Chordata > Mammalia > Cingulata > Chlamyphoridae > Cabassous > Cabassous unicinctus. The sequence goes on along the minus strand of JAQZBX010007693.1, from coordinate 16,213 downwards.
ACTAATTACCGTAAAGTTAGCGGCTGAAAACAACATGCATTTATTGTCTTGTAGCTCTGGAGGTCAGAAGTCTAAAATCAAGGAATGGCAGGGCTGTGTTCTTTCTGAAACCTTCAGGAGAGAATTCGTTCCCCTGCCTTTGCAGCTTCTAGAGGCCATCTGCATTCCTTGATTCATCGCCCCTCGCTCCATCTTCTAAGTGCATCACTCCAACCTCTGGTTCCATTGTCACATTGCCTTTTTCTGCCTTTGGCACTATCCTTTGGGCCCACCTGGATAACCCAGGATGATCTCCCCATCTCAAGATCCTCAACTTAATCACATCTGCAAAGTCCCTTTTGCCATGTAAGGTAGCATCGTCACAGGTTCCTGGATCAGGGTGTGGACCATTAGGAATAGGGGCCTGTATTCTGTCCACCACAGACACGTATGGTAACCTGCCCACATAGGTACTCCCAAGCCAGTAAGGCCAATGAAATATAAGGATGGCAGCCCAACTTGGAGGCCAGTGGATGCACACTGCCCAAACTGCCAGTGCTCTTATGTGAGTGCGGAAGGCTCCTCACAGCCCCAGACCCTGTTATCACCAAGGGAAGACAGTGTAAAGAATAAAGCAAAGTTGAGGATCAGATCATTTGGCTCTCAGTTTGGCAAAAAAAAAAAAAGGTGTGAGAGTAGACCTGGGGAGGAACAACCTTTCAGCAGTGGGAACGCATCAGGGCTGCTGGCCCAAGCATCGTGGTCACATGTCGCTCCTCGGACATCGCCAGCCAAGCATGGCTGCTTTCAGGCCATCCTAGGTTAACCAGACTAGGGATCTGGAGTAGAAATTTCCCCTGTGATTTGGCCACCTAATATGTGAACCCTCGTCTTCTATTTGGGGAACTCCCTAGTTTATGAGACAGAGCCCACCTTCCTCTCCAGAAACAGAAAAGGCTAGATGCCCCCTTCCCAGCCTTGTTTGCAGCTGAGGCTCAGGCACATAGCCTAGGCTCCACCAGGCAGGGACACCCAACCCCAAACTTTGAACTGAAAGTCAGTGACTAAATGAACCAGGCACTCAAGGAACCAAAGACTGTGCAGAATCCATTGCAGAGGGGGAAGCAATGGAGGAAGGTTCCACCAAGTAGCAAAGGAAGCAATCTCAGTGGACCTAGTAGCAAACCCAGCAGTCAGCCTCCTGTATTGAAAAGGACAGGCCTGGAGTGGAAAAACACACGAGTACAAGGACAGAGGAAGGAGGAATTCACTTGGCCAGTGTGGGTCAATACGTCTTTGAGGAGTTGCAAAGTTCAGCTGGAATTTGAAGAATGAATAGAAGTGAAACGTCCCCAGCCAGTGAGCATATAGTGAATCTTGGCACAGAAATCTGAGCAGCCATAGGAAGTCCAGCTCCTAAGAACACCCCCTACTATTTCTGAAAGTCCCCAAGGCATGGCCTTCACTGCTACTTTAATGGTGCTAAGCCCCTTGGCTTCACTGCCTCTTCAACGTAGAGACCCCTGCGTGTGGGCCCTGCCATCAGCCGTGGCCTCTCATAGATCGGGCAGATCCTTCTTAATGGGCAGGACAGTCTGTCTGCTCTGGACACACACAGAAGCCCACTCAGGAACAACAGAACTAATCTGGCCCCAAAGTTAACAAGAGACAGCTCTTTCTATACACTCATGTAGCCCTTTTTTTCCTCCTCCAACAGGGTACAAGTTCACCCAGCACCAATGACCCCTTCAGTTCAGCTCTTAATATCACTTGTCATCATCCTTCATGATACATTTTCTCCTCCATTATTATCTTACACTTCTGGAGGTCAAAAGTCCAAAATGAGTCTCATGGTACTAAAGTCAACAGGGCTGCAGTTCTTTCCAGAGGCTCTGGGGGAGAATCTGTTTTCTTGTCTTTTCCACCTTCTAGAGGCCACCTCCATTCCTTGGCTTGTGGCCCCTTCATCTGTCTTCAAACCAGCAGAAGAGCATCTTCCAATCTCTCTTGCTGACTCTTCTGCCTCCCTCCTTTACTTATTAGGACCCTTGTGATTATACTGGGTCCACCCAGATGGACCAGGACAATCTCCCCATCACAAGGTCAGCTGATTAGCAACCTTAATTCCATCTGCAGCCCTAATTCTCCTTTGCCCTGTAACCTAATATATTCATGGGTTCTGGGGATTAGGATGTGGACATCTCTGGGAGGCCATTATTCTGCCCATCACAGAGTAGTTGAGGGCTGTGGACAGGGAGGGGAAAAGTCTCCATATACAAGGCAGGGAGGTGGGTCCAAAATGTGGAGGACTCCAAAAGCCCCCATGAAGGATGGGGGCCTGTGTTCTGTAGGAAACAGGGTCTTTTGATAGTATGTCATGGTCGGTTTTGCATTTCAGAAGGATGGAGCTGCCTGCTATTGGAGTAGACACTGCAGTCTGGCCCAACCAGGCTGCAGGGCACATCTGAATGTTCTCGTATGCTGTGCTCAGGGCTCCACGTTTTCTCTCCTAATGCCCCTTTGCCAGGAATATGCTCAGACACATGAGGTCAGCATGGATTGGTGGGTGGAAACAGGTACTGGAAGGTATGTAGCTATTTGAACCTTGCCTCTTTTCCAGCCAGAACCCCTTCCGTAGCAGTGCGCCTGCTGGTAACTTGGGAGGGTATTTCAAATGGAGGGGACAGCATGTACAAAGGCACAGAAACAGGAAGCCGTAGCAAGCAGCAACGCAAGTCTAGGTCTTAGGGGAGAGTGGGTTCCAGCCATCCACAGCCGCTCCCCGTCTGGCCCACACCACAGAGTCCAGCTTCCTCAGCCAGAAAGGAAGACAGCTGTCTCTCTGGGTTGAGCACAGGCCTGCCGTTTTAGAGATGGTTCAGGAGAGGAAGCCTTCACATATCATCAGCTCAGTGGGGCCCTCTTTGATCAACAGGTTGGCATAATTAATATCAGCCTGGGGCTGTCAGTTTCCTGGAGATCAAAAATGAGCCAGCCATTACGCCGAGATCAGTCAGAAATAAGAAAGAAGACTGTAAATACATTCTTCTCTTTTTTTTTTTCTTTTCTTTTTATATCTGCTAATGTGATAAGGAACATAAAACAGCATTAGTTTCCTCACAGTTATTATACATAGCACCGAAAACTGTGGAATTTAACCAGGAAGAACTCTCTGGCTGGCCATAAATTTTGCATTTTTTCCCCGGGTGCATAATGATGCCTTGATAAGCGCCCCGTTATTGATGTGTCTGCAACACAGATCCCCGTTTTGGAGGCAAAACGCTTCTCTGTAGCAGATGGCGGCTATTGTGTTTACACATGAGCACGTCAGGATTGCATTTCCTCACGTCGGCAGTAAAAAGAAAGCCCTAATTGCGTTTTTAATGGCTTTGCACATTGTTCATTAAGATTACATGAATGTGCTCCTGCGGCTGGCAGCTGAGGGCCTGGGGCTCCGGGAGCTCCGAGCGGCCCCTGCAGACAGGCGGCACCGCCAGCTCCCAGCGCCAGGGCCGACGTGAAGCGGCCGGATGGCGGCGAGGCGCGAGTGCCGCCGGCAGCCGGGGCAGCTGTGGCGGCGCGGAGTGAGCCCTGGATTTGCAGTCAAGACAATTGGGTCTCAGTCCCACTCCTGTCGTTTATTAGTTGTGTGACTTTGAGCAAGGCAATAAAAGGGCCCAGGACCTCAGTGTCTTCATCTATAAAATGGGATAATGAAAGCTACACGTCAAATTGTCTGTTTTTGGTGAAGAGTAAATAAAAAACAATACTTGACTCAATAAACATTAATTTGATAAATAAATTGGCCAGCAGCAGCTGACAGTGGAGCACAAGGCAACTTATAACAGATGACGTTTATTGAGAAGTTTCTATGAAGCAGGCATTGATCCAAGCATCTTTTGGGCATTAACTCAGGTTGCCACCAGAGCATCCCAATGAAATGGATACCATGCTATTCCTGTGTTAAAGCACCGAGGAAGAGGCGAAGTCATTTGCCCAAAGCCACACAGCCAGAAAGTGGTCAATACTCAAACCAGTCCCACGTGCTCAGTAAGCAGGGACTTTAGAGTCGAGGCGGCAACCTCCCATATAGCAGCTACTAGCGACATGTGCCTACTTAAATTGAAATTAATTAAATTTAAATTAAACAAAAAACTCAGTCCCTAAGACACACTGGCCAAGTACTCAGCTGACAGCCATGGCTTGTGGGCTACCATATTGGACAATGCAGCTATAGAATGTCCAGAAAGTTCTACTGGATAAGCACTGTCTAGGAGTTGTGCATCGTTCATCAAAGCATAATTACCTCCAGGTGAAACCCAGGAGTTCCACTAATCCAACCTGCTCATTTTATAAACTCCTGGGAGGGGAAGTGACCTGCCTAAGGTCAAACGACATGAAGGTTTAGACTCAGGTTCCCTGACTCCTGTTTCAGTTTCCACTATGGATGGCTCCTCCTTGCCTGAGCTGTACAGCCCCAAGGGTGGTCCCCAGAGAAGTATTTAGGAGGGAAAAACCATATGTTGCCTCCAGGAGGCAGAAGGGCCTTAGGCACTGCAAATGCCAGATGTCTTTCTGGGAAAGCGTGCACCCATAGTGGCATCTCACAGCCTCACCTTTGAAACACCATTTGTTGAGCCCCTGGCATTGGTGGGCAGGGCTAACACAGGATGCTCCCAATACAGAGGCCCTGGCATCGACTGGCCTGTACTGGAAACCTAGCTACAACTGTTCCCCCTGGACGACCTCGACCGATCACTGAAATTCTCTGAACTTCAGTTTGTTTTTATGTAAAATGGCCAATAAATCCCGTCTCCCATGATGGTGTTGAGGATTAAATGAAGTACTGTCTATAAAGTGGCCAAAAAAGGACCACTGCATGGTAGGTCCTCAAAAACAGTTTGTGGGTATTTCACACACCCGCGGAGTTTTTAGGATAGTGGGGGCACTTCAATAGACTAATGAGGGAAACAGCAAGGAGTCCACTGAGAAATGAACAGAAGTTGCTGCCCCATCCCTACCCCTTACAACCCATCAGTCATCATGTCGTGGGGACGCTTCTGTTTCATCACATGAGCTTCCTCCTCTCCACCCCACGGCTATCGTTCAGATCCTTGCCATTTGTTTCATGGACTTTTGCAGCAGCTTCCTAACCACTCTAGTCTGGATTCTTTCACCATCCAATCCCTCAGCAAGCAGCACCATCTTTCTGAGGTGCAAAGTTGGCCATGACGTGTCCTCCAGGGACTGCCCATTTCCTGTAAAATAAAGTCCACTGTCATTCATGGGGACAGCTGGAACTCTCCACACCTTGGCCCCCACCTCCCTGCCTTGTATGTGGAGACTCCTTCCCCTACAGCCCTCATCCATGCTATCACAGGCAAAATAATGGCCTCCCAAAGATGCCCACAGCCCAGTCCCCGGAATGTGTGAATATGTTAGGTTACATGGCAGAGGAGAAGTAAGGTTGCTAATCAGCTGGCCTTGAGATGGGGAGATTATCCTGGACTATCTGGGTGGGCCCAATGTAATCACAAGGGTCCCACAAGTGGGCAAGGGAGGCAGAAGAGCCAGAGTCGCAGCAGAGAAAGATGTGAACATGCTCCACTGCTGGCTCTGCAGACGGAGGACGGAGCCATGCGCTAAGGAAGGAATTCAGAAGCTGGGAAGGGAGGGAGGGAGGGAGACAGGCAGAAATTATCCCCTAGAGTCTCCAGAAAGGAGCCCTGCCAACATCTTGATTTTTGGACTTCTGACCTCCAAAACTGTAAGATAATAAACCTGGTGCTGTTTTAAGCCACTAAGTTTGTGATAATTTCTTACAGCAGCAAAAGGAAACTAATACACACTCAAACGTTCTAGGCACTTCCCTGCCTGTGGGCTTTGGCTCAGGTGTCCCCCTTCCTGAAAGCCACACTGACAAGTCCAGCTACATCCTTCATCAGACACTTAGACAACTTAATACTTCCGTGCCGCTAACTATGGCTTTCACTGATGCCCAGAAAGCGGGTATCCCTGCATCACTGTTCCTTTATCTCTCTGTATCTACTCCTATCGTGGCTATTTTGCACAAGGCCTAATTTAAAAGACAATAATGACTAAATTTTAGCTGCCTTATAGCAATAAAGGGGCAAGGAGCACACAACTGCCAAAAGGCACAATGCACCGTCAAGTAAGAAAATGTATGTGGAAGAGAAAGACATAGTGTTACCGGCATTACCAAGAAAAATAATCATAATGAAGCCAATCATAAAAGTAATAATAAACCAGTAGCCACGGTAATAAACACGTCTTTCAACATTATCCATATTATCTATGAAATCAATCTAATTATCATATGGCAAAAAAAGAAAATTTGCTTCTTGGCTAATATACCAGAAAATCAGGGGAGGGTTAATTACAGCTTAATGGATGCATACTATCTATTTTTTTAAAAAAAATACATCCAGAAATTACAAAGGAATTGAACATTGTGCACATTTTGTCAATCAGTTTGTGTGAATAAGTAAAAACTATTTTTATAATCCTCCATTCAGACCATTAAGTTAGGGTTTAAGCATTTCATATGTACATTTGTTAAGGAAATGTTCCAAGAAACAGCTGATAATCTATATAGGTGTGGACAAAGTAGTTCAAAAGTGGAACTAGGCTCAGGTGATTGGATTCGAAGGCACTGCTCGAAGGAGCTCTGTGCTAAGCCACGCTCAAAACCACTAGGCAGAAGCTCAGCTACACACCGTCTTTCCCCCAAAGGCCAGGAGCCTGGGACCCCTGCATCCGCCGCCACCCACCCCCGCTTCTTGAGGAAAAGATTAAAGGAGAAATGAGGAGGAGAGGGAAGGGAAAGAGGGAGAGGAGGGGCAGGGAGATAGAAGAAAGGAAAAAAGCAGAAAGCAGAAGCCCACAAGGGAAGGAAGCGGATGGGGAGAGAAGGGGCGGAAGGGGAGGTAGTGAAGCAAGAGAAATGAAGCACAGGAGAGAAAAAGGCCACAGCAGGAAGAAAGGAGAGAAGAGGAGAAAATCTGAGGAGACAAAAAAAGTAGACTAAAATCCCGCCCATGTGCAACCCTTTAAGAATCTCTCAGACGCACCCTCACTCCAAAAACCGAAACGCCCTTCGCCCAACGTCGTCTTTTTGGTCCTTGCGATAATCTTCTCATGAACACAGACCCGGTCAGCGCTGTAGGAACACCAGGGACCTGTGCTCTCCCCCTTTGCAACTTCATAACTGGCCTCCCCAAATGTCTGAACATAACACCTCAACATCCCAGGAAAGGAAACATCAAGGGTATTGTAGGGAAAAACAATGGAACCCAAAACACGACAGAATGAGAGCTCAGCTACGCAAACTGTGAAACCTACGGCTTTGCCCGATTTGCTCTGTGACACTGGAAACGTCGCAACGTTTTTTGTCAAGATCAAGACAGAATCGAAGGGCAGAGAGAATGCCGCTCCCCCTCCTGACCCTTCCTCTGCCCCCTTTCTAGTCACACGGTACCTCTAAGGCTCCTCCACCTATAGAAGCCAACGGCTACAAGGCTCTATGGGCCCGTGACTAATCAGCCGTGAGTTCGGAGCCAGGAATGGCTTGGATTGTCTATCTAGGCTCCTTCCGAAGAGGGGGTGGGAGGGGGCTTTTCTCTTCATTAGCTCTTGCTCCTGGAGGAGCGCACTATTTTTGTATTCCTCCAAGAATTCTTGTCCCTCCCTTGTCACACGTGCTCTTGACAATACTAACAACAGCAAACGCATACTATCACATTTCACTTGTATTAGTTCATTTAATTCCATAAATCCTATGAGCCAGGCACTTGAACTGGGTTGAATTAGTGTCCCCTAAGGATTCACACCCACCCGGAAACTCAGAATGTGACCTTACTTGGAAAAAGGGTCTTTGTATAAGTAATTAGTTAAGATGAGGTCATATTGAATTAGGGGGTGCCTTAATCCAAGGACTAGTACCCTTATAAGAAGGGAAAACAGAGACACAGACAAACACCGGCAAGAAGGCTGGAGATGAAGACGGAGATTGGAGGGATACGGCTGCAAGTCCCGGAATGCCAAGGATTGCCAGGAACCCCCAGAAGCTAGAAGAGGCAAGGAAGGATCCTCTCCTAGAACCTTCAGAGAACGTGCAGCCCTGCCGAAACCCTGATTTCCGACTGCTGGCCTCCAGAACTATGAGAGAATAAACTTCTGTTGTTTTAAACCACCCAGCGTGTGGGACTTTGTTATGGCAGTCCTAGGAAACTAACATAGCACTATTATCATCCTCCTCTTACAAAAGAGAAAACTGAGGCACAGAGAAGCTAATTAACTTTCCCAAGGCCACACAGCTAGTGGCAGGGCCAGGATTCAAACACAGGCAATTCCAATCATTATTTAGCTCCTAGGCTCCACCCCACAAGTAGGCTTGCTGAATTTGGTATCAGGCAGTGGTCATAAACTCCCTGGGTTTACCTAGCCTTGTCCTGGGGAACTAGGGCAGGTAGGGAGAGAGGAAGAGTGGGAGGAAAGAATAAAAGTGAAATCAGTGGTCAAGCCGCTGCCATGTTAAGAGTAAGAAGAACAACCGGGGAGCGGATGTAGCTCACTGGTTGAGCATCTGCTTTGCATGTACGAGGTCCCAGGTTCAATCCCTGGTACCTCTTAAAAATATATAATAAAGCTGCAGTCCCAATTTTGAAAAGGAGTAAAGAGAACAACAGGACTGCTGGGAACAATATCAGACCCCAAATTGTTCTTGACATTCATTGGGCTGAGTTCTTTGCTTCTGCAACTCTAAATTGAAATGACATGGAACTAAAATATATTTTTTAAAACCTCCAAACTCTTCACACATCCGTTGGCATGATAATATTTTGATTAGTTACATTTATGCTCCAATTACACTCACAGAATGTTCAACTGTGTCTTATATATAGCATGTTTGCCATGCTCCATAGAAAATACTGGATTATTACCTCATATATTTGCAATGGGAAAAGCCACAAAAGGAAAGGGGGGAAATAATGGAAAATGAGGAGATGACTAAGCCAGTTAAAATAGTGCTGTCTTGCCTTCACATTACTAAATTGGGTCATTGCTATTATTTCCCAAGCTTCAGAATACTAGGGCTTGGAGAAACGTAAAGTAATAAAGTGTACCCTTTCCCCTCACCTAATGCTTTTATCTCCCCCACAACTGGCTCTGAAAGCAACCTGACCACACAGCCAGTTAGTGGCAAGGTCGACGAGAGGGGAGGTTTGTGTATTTGTGTTTTTTTTCCTGGGAAGAGTGTCCATCTATTTCTCAAAGAGCTCCAAAACCCTGTGCAATAAATAAATAAATAAAATCTAAGCCGAGACCTAAGGACACGTAGGAAAAGCGAGAACGCAAAGAAAGTTCCATGCAGAGGAAAGAGCCTGCTTCAAGTCCAAGAAGCAAGACAGGAGGAGGAGCCAGAAGTACTTGAGGATATACAGCAAGTGCTTCATAGACCACCCCTCCAACTTCCCACCCCTCATTTTGTGGGTGAGGGATTTGATATTCTGAGAGGTGCAGTGACTTGCCCAAAGTCATACAGCCACAAGGTCGTGGTGCAAGGATTCAAATCAGGTGTGTCATAGCCATTCCCCCCGGAAAGCAGCGGTTCCCAAACTGAAGCATGCCTCAGAATCACGTGGAAAGCTTGTTAAAAGTTTCTTGGGTCCCAGTGCCCCATAGTTTGGGGTGAGGTTCAAGAATTTGCATGTCTAACAAGTCTCTAAATAAGGATGATATTGCTGGTCAGGGACCACACTTTGCAACCCACCAGACCAGCTGGTTTCCAGTTGCCCAGCCCTAATGGGCCAGGAGTCCATTATCTTGGGCCCGTCAACAAGCCAAGGGATGCTAACCTGCTGGGAGAAGCTCCCTGGGACCCTGGCCGTGCCCTGCCCACGTCTCTCAGGGGCAGGAGGTTTCCGGCCATGGACCCTCAAATGTGAAGGCTCTCTGCTGCCCAACCCCAGCAAGTCCTGTCTTCTGGCATGAGCAGTCCCCCTTCCATCATTGCCCATCACCAAGAATATCATTAAACACTTATTGACTCCCCCAAATGTACTAAGGTTTGCATAGAAAATAGCACAATAATTATTCCTCCTCTTTTACCATCCTCTGAGGAGCGACAAGAATTTGACAGCTGTTATCCAATTAATCCTGACAGCTTTTTTTTTTTTTTAACATAAAGGTATTTCTTTCATCTTAGATGAGAAAAGCTATTTCCTTTTATGAGGTGAGATTGAGGATAAAGAGGAGACAAATAACTTGGCCACCATCACTAAGGTAATTTCTCACTTTCTTTCTCTTGTAGGGTCAGTGGAATCATTCGGGATTATAAGCATGGACTACGGAGTCCAATTGCCAGATCAAGCCCCAGCTCTGTCAGCTGCAGGCTGTGTAACCTTGAGTAAGTTACTCAGCTTCTCTGAGCCTCAGTTTCTTCATCTATAAAATGGGGGTGATGAAGATAATAGGTACATCCTAGATTTGTTGTGAAAATCAAATGTGTTCCTATATGTTAAATCCTTAGACTAGTGCCTTCCACATGCAAGGTCTATGTAAGTCTTAGCTGTCAGCGGCATCCCTGCTGTACCAGAGAATGAGACCCTACAGAAGCAGCAGGGGAAGGCAGGTACCCATCTCACTGTCCATTCGGCCTGTGGTCCCAGGAGGCACCAGGAAGCTACGGCTTCCACAGATGACCCAAGGAGCACAGTGGTTCTCAAAGCATGCTCCCTGAACCAGCCCCATCAGCATGATCTGGGAACTTGTTAGAAAAGTAAATTCTCAGGCCCCACTTCAGACTTACTGAGTCAGAAATTCTGAAGGTGAGGCCCAGCAATCTGTGCTTTAACTGGTGATACTGATACCTGTTCAAGTTGAAGACCCAGCTTCTTTGCAAAAAGGTTCCCTGAGCCTCAGCCTATGTAGATGGACCAAGACAACTCAGGGAACTCATGCCAGCTACTGTCCACTGAATGTTCCTACTTTTCCCATGAAGAGACAGGGCACCTGGGTTCACAATAAATGCAACAAATGGCAGAGGTGGGATTCAGCCTTGGGTGTTCGGGCTCCAGAGCCTGCTCTCCACCACTGCCCTACACTGCCTTGCCCCAAACTGCCTTCCCACTCCCACTCCCCAGGTAGGACTCTGAGTGATGGCAGCTGCCTTTGCATGTCAGAGGCAGGAAGAGAAGGACACTTGGAGAGAAAGTGACAGTTCACATAAATAGACATGAAGAGCTTTCCAGTCCCACTCGGCTCCTTGAAGCCACTAGGATGTCTCATGGCTATCAATTGGGGCCTCTTGATAGCAAACCCCAGAACCTCCTAACATCCTTCATGGCCTTCATCCTGAGCACCTCACCCTTCCCCTCTCATCCCTCACTGCTCACCCTACTCCCAGTCCTCTCAGCTGCAGAGCTGATGCTCTATTTCAGTCTTGCCTTTTTCCCAATACCCCTCCCCTGTCCACCTCCCTGGTCTCACCTTTCTCACCCAACTTCACTTTGGACTTTTCTCCTCGACCACTATGTAGGCACTCTCCCTGGCTACCCTTCCCCTCCCTGCCACCCCCTCATCCTGCCCAGTGGACTCTACACTTTAGACCAAAGCTAGTAACCCTGTCAGTTCCACCGCAGCTCCAAGAGTGGGATCTGGACACAGATGCAGCGACGAGGCAGGATAAGATGAAACAAGGAGACAAAGGGAGAGTTCCAGGAGTAAAAGCTGTCAAGCAGGCCACGGGCTTCCTAGGAGCCTACTGAACTCACTGCCCAAAGAGGTGTCTGAGGCAGCCACATAGGAGGATTTCTGCAGAGGTGACTGAATACCAGATCTGGAGGGGATGTGATGGAGAATGAACTGTCCATTTTTCATTATAAAGCCCTGCACAGGAAAACAAAAACAAAAACAGAAACAGAAAGGAGGGCAAATAATCACCCACTATAGAAAGACAACCACATTAATACGCTGAGGTACTTCCTTCTAGTCACACCTCCTGGCATAGGTTTCTGGCATTTAATTGGGCTTGTCTATGGCTGGTAAACTTTCCTGGAGGAGAAGCGTAATGATGGACTGGTGTGCTCTGAAGCTGCACCCAGCTGCCGTTGCAAAAGGAGGACCGTGCCTTCTTCAGAGCTTCCTGCTTATGGATGTAGCCAGCTTGTTCCATGACAAGGATATTCTGAGCACCTGTTATGTGCCAGGCCCGCTTATAAGCCCTGGGAATACAGCTGTGAACGAAACAGTCAGGACCCTTCATCAGAGACACTTTGTTGAGATGAAAATTCTCCTCAAGGGCTTTGGAACAAGTTGAATGGGGCTCCTGTAGATGCCCCCGGGGATGCTCGCTAGCCTTTTTATCCCATGATTTCCTCATTTTGAGTTCTTGATTTTCAGCTCATCTTTCATAGTGTGCAGTACCTTTACAGTGATTATTTCCCCAGGAAGGATCTATGAATGGTACATTTTCTGAGCTCATGCATTTTTGATACTGCCTCAATTTTATAGTACAGATCATGTGGCTGTGACTACATTTCTTGAGCCTCAATCTTTTCCTTCTAAATACCACAGACAAATGTTTTTCAAACTTTGCTAATAGAGTAAGGAGACTGGGCTGGTCCCTGGTCTATCAGATCCTCTTCCTGGACATACAGTTAGGAATCAGGCAGGCAGACGTATCTCCTACCCAGTTCCCAATACACAGAAGATACTTCTGTCTTTTGTGTTGATACTTGGGAGCACAGCATGGCCATTAAGATGCAAGCTGCCTGCAGCGGAGTCCCAGCTCTGCTATTTCCTGAAGTGCATCCTTAGGCAAATTCCTTCACCTCTCTGTCTTTGTTTCCCAATCTGTAAAATGGGGATAATAAAAAGACCTACTTCATAGGATCATCATGATGATTAAGTGAGTTAATATATGTTAAGGACTCATAAAAGGGGCTGGAAAATGTTTCTATAAAGGACCAGATAGTAAATATTTTAGGCTTTCTAGGCCATAAGGTCCCTACTCAGTTCTGCTGTTGGAGCATGATAGCAACCATAGACCGTACTGGGTGAGAGTGTTTCAAAAAAGCTATAAAAAGTCAGGCTGCAGAGATGGCTCATGAGCTGTAGTTTGCCAACCACTGTCTTTGAACAGTACCCAGCAAATACTAAATTCTCAATAAACATCATAATTATTGCTATTACTATTTATTATGTTTATTATTAACTACGATTAGTTCAGAAGGATGGTGGTTGGATCTTCTTCTATGCTGTCTGTCTGGTTCTCTGACACTATGAACAGATGGTGTAGAAGAAACACCATCTCCCACAGAAGCATTGCTACCAACCCACCTCTAGCAGTCTACTTGTGAAAACTACACCTTCCAAGATGCAACGTGCTGCCACAATTTCCCTGCTAATTTTTGCCTTGTATTTGTGAGCTTCAGCCTCAAGTAAGATGTAAAAAGAAAGGGTGGGAAGAAAACAATAGAACTTTGAGTACTTCAGAAAGCCATGTTCTTGTGGTAAAGAGATGCCTGCCTTATTCTCCACTGGTACGGACCTTAGTCTTCTAGACTAGTGGGATAGAAAATTGGGGAAGGAAAAGTAGTGCCTCACTTTTGTTAGAGGTGCAGCATAGCTTCTACCAAGGGTTGCTTGTCTTACTTTTCAGTGTTGCCATGGCTTTTTGCCTTTATTGCTGTGTTCATGGGAGCTTTTATGGGAAGCTGGAAGAGGCTGGGGTTCTCAAATTATCCCCAGCCTCTGAACATCCAGCGTAGAGTTGCTGAGCCCTTTGCTCTCCGTGATGCCCACCTGCCTCACTCCAAACACACAGATCCCATTCTTTACCTACTTGTAAGGATTTTCTGACTTTCCCTCCACCACCTACACCAAGGTGATCTTGGTGATCTATGCTCTGCTTTACCCCTGCCTTGACCAAAGATAACAGATTAGGATCCAAAGCCCAAAGCACAGACCACAGATTGGACCAAAATTCTCAACTTAAACAGACATTCCTTTTTGCTTATTTGGCCTAAATTCCATCCCTACCCTTATATTCCTTCATTCATTTGTCCATTTATTCATGCACTTACTCATTCATATACTCTTCAAATGTTCACTGAAGAAATATTATGTACATGGTACTGGGGATGCAGAGATAACAAATACTTTTTTCCCTTGAGGCCTCGGTTTAAATAGGCATGGTGGACATCACAACACACAGCCCATAACTCCCTTCAAGGAAGGTCTTGTTGCCCCAGCAGCTGGGAGGATTTGACACACAGCCCCTCGAGGGACCTCAGCTACAGAGAATGGCCTCACCCAAGCCGAGCCCTTCCTGGGGTGGCACACACCCAATGACAGAGAAAGGCAGGGGTATAAAGTCTCAGGCATTCTGCATCGATGGACTCTGATGGGCCAAGGTAGCTCCAGAGGCCCCCTGGGGCTGGCCAAGGCTGTCGCCGGGACCGCATCACAGCTCCATCTCCCCCTCTGCCCACTCCTCTTCGTGCCTGTCCCTTCCACAGGTGCTAGTCCCAAGGGCAATCCTTAATAAACATCCTGCACACTAATCTCCATCTCTGATTCTGCCTCAGAGAATCCAACTGCAAAAAATGGGTCTGGGGGCACAAAAGGGAAACAAACCACTCTGTCTGGGATGCCTGGAGGTGATATCTGAGTTGGTTCTTAAAACACATGTAGGAATCATTTCAGGCAGAGGAAATGGAATGAAGAGAGGCCCGATGGATGAATTGTTAACATCCTTGTATATAGGAAAGTGGGGGCCATAGTTGAGGATGAAACCAAGTTCTTGATGGTCATGCTAAGGAGTTGACAGTAGAGCCATCTGGGAGCCAGTAGATGTTTTTAAGAATCGAGACACAATAAAATATTCATTTCACAAAGATTATTGTCTCGGTCAGGGCTCAGTCAGAAAAACAGGATCCACTCTGGATATTTTAAGTAGAAAGAATTTTAATACATTGACTTGAACCTTTATATAACCAATGGAAATCTAGGGGAATGACAGGAAGATCCTCTTCAGGAAATCCCTAAATATGGTGATCACAGGAAAATTATTATCCACAGCTTCTGGCTGCTTACAGCCCCTAAGCAGTTGATTACAAGGCAGATGCTCAACAAACGTAGGCAAAACCCTATTCCTGCTGTCGGTCAACAACCCCTATCCTTGCCCTCAGTGGCTAGAGACTAGTGGTTTTCCCAGCTCTTCTGTCTTCCTGATCTCTCCATTGGTCGAGTCAAACGACCCTGAAGGCTAAGGAGTCTGGAAAATGAAGTTCCTAGACTGGATGTCCCTGTGGTAGAGGAAAGAATTTAGGGAGCTGTGTATCATCAAGTATCTAGGGACCAGGGTGTCGGATAAATCAGAGAAGTGGCTGCAAGCAAGGAGATAAGTTAAGGGGCTGAAGCAAGGGCATCGTCACTGCCCAATTATATGTCCTGCTCACAGGACCTGAAACAGCCCAGAGGCTGAGTAGGAAAAGTGAGTAGGATGAGGAGGACGGGTGTCAGGGGCTACCTGAGCAGTGTGTGAGGGGCAGCCCCTTCCTGCCAGGTGTGACCACATGGTGAGTCTGGCCCCAGAACAGGGTGCCTGCCTCATGCTCACTGCCTCTGGATGAGAAGGCCACTAAGATGGAGCCAGAGAGGCTCAATCTTGATGTCAGAACTGCTGGTTTAGAGTCCTTTCCCCACCTTTTTCCTAGCTGGAGGACCCTATGCATATCACTTTCCCTTACTCCAAGGCTCAGTCTCTGCACCTATAAATTAGGACGGCTAAGGAGAAGACCTGCATCAACACTGAGATGATTGGATAAGATAAAGCAAGTAAAAGCACTTGGCACAATGACAGGGGCAGAGAAAGTCAGAACTAAGTATTTAATTTTTAATTAATTATTTTGATTTAAGTAAATATTTAGCTTTAATCGGGACTCCACTCCAATGCCCACAGAGGGTCTCCTGGGACTGGGTAGAACCTAGAGATTGAATTTAGTTCATGCAGGTTGACCCAAAGGGTTTAGGCCAGCTTCACATTCAGGATTGCACTGGATTGCCTCAAAAATATTCTCCAGTTTAAAGCCTGTGATCATATGAAACAGCATCTGGTGCCTGCAGTCCCTCATCTGTTAAATGTGCAGGTTGGATGGAAAGATTTCCAAAATTCCTTTCCAGCTCTCACAGCCTATGGTTTTAGGAT
>JAQZBX010007692.1:0-50224 GCA_029593785.1 Cabassous unicinctus | reverse complement strand
GGTATCCCCATTTTGCCTTTTAGTTGCAGACTGATTGTAAATCACATAATCTTCCTGGGTGTCTTTTTTATGTATTCTTTCTGAATGCGAGAGGATTAGGTTAAATTATCTTCAAGGTCTTTTCTATCCCCACAGTGGGATGTGGCCTCCGCCTCTCTCTAATCCACTCCATTCCTGATAGTCTATCTCAGGCCCTCTTCTTTTCCCCTGCCTCGTCTTTCCTTTCCTCTCTCACTGCTAGGTCTAAGGATTCTGCCCACCCCCCCTTTCATTGACAGCTCTTCCATGACACTGATAATCTCTTCCACTGAGCAGCCCCACCTTCCCCCTGAGCAAGTGGAGAAGGAAGGAGAGAGACAGGGCTCCTGGAGTCGGTTGAAAGTCATTCTGGCCTTGGATGGGGAGATGAGATGAGAGGAGGTGTTGACAATTCCCTGACAGGCCGGAAGCTGGAGTAGGATTCCAGCAGAGCCGATGGGGGAGAGAGGAGAGTGGCATTAGGGGGGGTATCGCCTTGCCCATACTTGTGCCCACTCTTCCCCCAGAAGATAATTACTGCTCAGACAGGTGATGGATTATATTGATGTGGTCTTCATTCCTGGAAGCTGCCCAACTCCAGCTCACCTCAGCTGGAAAGGCGAGCAGAATTGGTGTTGAGGGGAGAGTCTGAAAGTGTAACTACATGAAGAACTGGCATGGTAAGGTGTGTGCTTCCTTCTCTGCCAGACAGCCAAGCTGTCATTTCTGGCGAGGTGACAAGGCCCCGATACTCTGCGGTGAGGCACTTGCTTATTACCTGGCCTCCCAGTGGTCACGGCCATCTGCTCAGTTAGCCCCCTCACAAGAGGCCAAAGCAGATTTTGCAAGACATCAGTATCAACATGCCAGGGGGAGAGGGTGAGTTGGATGGATCTGCCCAGAACCAGAGAGAAAGTGAGCAACCTTCCTAGAAGGCTCCACTGGTATCTGGAATGGCACGACTCATCTACGTACCAGTGCACAGAGCTTGCCCTAAAAAGGCGCTCTGCTTCGAGTAAATTGCTTGACTTTAGACCACTCTGTTCAAAGGGGTAGATTGGTACTGCCCCAAATGAGCATTCTCAGTAGGTCTGGGCTGTTTAGTGCCATTACCCAGAGCACTGGGCTAAAGAGGGAAGTTAGGAGGCCATCCTATGTACTTTAAGACCCTTGAAAGTTTCTGGCTTCTTTCAACTCCTTTACAATGTATGTAAGAGGTTGAAGTAAGAGAAATGAGTGCACTTTTGCAGCCAAGTTCAGCTACTCATATTCAGGTAGAGTCAGTTAAGGTAATGCTAGCTAAA
This sequence comes from Cabassous unicinctus, assembly GCA_029593785.1. Classification (NCBI taxonomy): domain Eukaryota; kingdom Metazoa; phylum Chordata; class Mammalia; order Cingulata; family Chlamyphoridae; genus Cabassous; species Cabassous unicinctus. The sequence goes on along the minus strand of JAQZBX010007692.1, from coordinate 48,902 downwards.
CCCCAGTCATAGTGTCTTAGCACATTAGAGGTGTATTTCTCAATCACTAAAAGTCCAGTGGGCCCCAAGGGTAAGGGACATGTGGCTAGCTTCTATGTGGTCATTCAGGAGCTCAGGCTTTCAGAGGCCCAGCCGTTTTTAGCAGGTGGCTTCCAGGGTGGACTAGGGTTTCAGTGTCCAGCCTGCAGAAGGGAGAAGGGGGAGAGTATCCCATGGCAGATTGTAAAGGGCCAGGCCTGGAAGCATGGACATCACTCTCACCCACATTCGGTTGGCCAGAGCTCAGGCATGTGGCATACTGCTCGCAAGGGAGGCTGAAAAGTTCAGCCTAAACTTTTGTGGCCAGGAGAAAAAGGTGAAAGAAAACAGAACACAACTATATCTCTGTCCCAGATAGTGTGGAGGATTCATTTCTAGAAAACTCTCTCTCTTTATTGGTATGACCATGGTCTTTCTATCACCTATGAATCTCTCTGTATCTACCTTTCTATTTGTCTGTCTGTCTATCTATCTATCTATCTATCTATCTATCTATCTATCTATCTATCTATCTATATCTATCCTTCTACCATCTAGCTATCTAGAACTATCTATCTATCTTTATCTACCAAATCTATCTCTATCTTTATCTCTATTTTTCTCTATCTATATCTATCCTTCTAGCCATTTAGCTATCTAGAACTATCTTTCTTCATCTACAAAATCTATCTATATCTATACCTATTTTTCTATCTCTATCTCTGTCTATCTACATACCTACTGTATTAGTCAGCCAAAGGGGTGCTAATGTGAAACACCAAAAATGGGTTGGTCTTTATAAAGGGTATTTATTTGGGGTAGAAGTCCACAGATATCAGGCCATAAAGCATTAAGTTTCTTCTCTCACCACAGTCCATTACCACGTGTTAGAGCAAGACAGCTGCCAGCGTTTGCCAGGGTTCATGCTTCTGGGGTTCCTCTCTTCCCGGGGCTGCGTTTCTCTCCGGGCTTAGCGCCTGTTTCCTCCACAAGGTCAGCTGTAGACGATCAGGCAAATGGCTTGCTTCTCTTCTCCTGGGGCCTTCTTTCCAACATCAAAACTGCTTCTCAAAAGACTGCTTCTCAAAAGACTGCTTCAACTTTGTTCTTTGCCTTTCCTTTTATATTCAATTTCCCACCCACCAGGGGGTGGGGCTTAATGCCTTACTGACTGACATGGCCCAGTCAACGGGCCTAATCATAATTCAATCATGCCCAGATTAACAGATCAGATTACAGACATGATCCAATTATATTTTTGGAATTCATAATTACATCAAATTCCCCAATGGTTACACCTACCTACCTACCTACCTACCTATCCTTCTAGCCATCTATCTATCTAGATCTATCTATCTATCTATCTATCTATCTATCTATCTATCTATCTATCTATCTTTATCTACCAAATCTATCTCTATCTCGATATCTAATTTTCTCTATCTATCTATCTATATCTATCTATCTATCTATCTATCTATCTATCTATCTATCTATCTATCTATATCTATCCTTCTAGCCATCTAGCTATCTAGAACTATCTATCTATCTTTATCTACCAAATCTATCTCTATCTCTATTTTTCTCTATCTATCTATCTATCTATCTATCTATTTGCCCGCTTTAATGATAAAATGAGCACCCATATGACACCTTCCACAACAAAGCTAGTATCTGGCAATGCTTTGTATCCAGCTGTGAGGATCCCTCCCATTCTACCCTTCTGCCTCTCCCACCCAAGGTAACCACACTCCTGTATCCTATACTCATTTTTTTGCAAATCTCTTTTTTAGAGTTTTATCTTATCCCTGTATATCCCTCTTATGGGTTGAACTGTGTACCGCCAAAATTATATTGAAGTCCTAATCCCTAGAACCTCAGAACATGACTTAATGTGGAAGTAGGATCATTGCATGTGGAATTAAACAAGTTAAAATGAGGTCATGCTGGAGCAGGCTGGGCTGTGGACCCAGTATGACTGATGACCTTGAAAGAAGGAGAGAAGAGATACAGACAGACACTGAGAAAGGACGGCCCTATGAGTATGAAATGAGTTGCATTTACAAACCAAGGAACCCCAGGGGTCACCAGAAGCCAGGAGAACACATTCTCTTGGAACACATTCTTCTCAAGAGACTTCAGAGGTACCCTGCCAAAGCCTCGATTTCAGACTTCCAGCCTCCAGAACTGTGAGACAATGCATTGCTGTTGTTTTAGGCCATCTAGGCTGTAGTACTTTGTTACAGCAAAACCCTAGGAAATTGAGATAATCCCCAAGAGGTATATATTTTTATTCAAGTTGTTTTTGACTTTTTTATATAAAGGGTCTCGTGTATATGATCTTCTAGGACTTAGGTTTTTCATGTAAATATTACATTGCTCTGACTCACATGTATTCTGTGAGTTGTTCATTTATGTTGTGACTGTATCTCAGATGACTCATCCACTCTCCTCTAAACGTGCATTTGGGTTGATTACAGGTTTTGCTATTTGAACAACGCTACTATCATCGTCCTTTACATCTCGTGTTGTACATGAGCAAGAGTTTTTCTTGCCTGTGAACTAGAAGTAGAGTTGCTCTGTTGGCCAGCTTTATGAGATAATGTTTAACTCTTCCAAAGTGGTTGTATCAATTTATCCTCCTGTCAAAAAAATGTATAAAGGTCCCGTGTGCCCACACCTTCCCAAACACTATTGATTTAATCAGATGTCTTAATTTTTGTTATTCCCCCACTATTTATTAATGAACTTGGTACATGTATAACAACCTCTATATGCCTAGCTACCAATGGTAGCTGAATTTCTTAAGCCATCATTCCTTCTACTACCACTTGATGTACCCCAAAGAGGGAGGTGTCACAAGATCTCGAACCATCTCTTGGAACTGAAAGGAATTTCTGATGGAAAGATTTTAGGGATGGGGGAGACTTCCATTCGAGCTCTTGTCAGTTTGCGAATGGGTAGCCAGTCTCTCCCCTTAACTGCACAATTTAAAAATCCTGTATCTTCTCATCTTGAACACTCTGGATGTTTTTACCTGGACTCTACTATTTTGCTGATATGGGGAAGGGCAGGAGACAAATCAGGACCAAACATGTAGGATCCCACAGAGAAGCCAGGACAAGTTAGTATGCTGTTGTGGAGAACAGAGCTGAAAATGTCTGCTGGCTGACTGACAGCCCATGCAGCAGCCCCAGAGCATGGATTAAAATAAAAAAAAGTCATCGTTCTTCAGCAGCAGCTCCGTACGTCTTGTCGGCACCCTCGTCTGCAGCTGGATACAGGTGCAGAACTGCGTCCCTAAGCCCTGGGTGTGACAGCCGCATTTAAATCTGCCCTCAAACTGTCTTGTTCAGTAGGGGCACTCTTGGTAAGATAAAGCATGTAAACAAGTTGCAGTAATGGAATACTTATTTATAAACTATATTTTTGAAAGCATGCACCTACCTTTTAAAAGGAAGGTCTTATTGTCTTTCAGCTTGTTAAGAAAATCTGCCTGCTTTACACAGGTAGCTAATTCATTATATAGTGAGGTCTCTGCTTTCCTCATTTGAGTAGCAGTGGTGGGTGGAACCTGCTCTTTAAAATGTGACTGGCTTTTCCGCGCGGGTGCACAGCCCTTTGGCTTGACGGAATGAGCAACAGAAAACATAAGGAACACGTTTTACTCCCTCGTATTCCCTCCTCATCTCCCCTCCTCATCTCCTTTTCTTTGGGGGCTAGTGATCTTTTCTGTTTCTCTCTGTCTTTGGCTTTCCTCCTATGACGTGCTCTATCGTTGCTCTGACATGAAGGGGTAAACTAGTGGAAAATCAAGAAAATGCAGAAAGAGAAAAGTAAATGCTTCTGGCCCACTGCGATTGGCGAAAGTGCTGGAGTTTATTCATCAATGTCCTACAAAAGCAAGCGGTGCTTTCCCTGATGAGCGTGCTCCATCATGCTGCCCAGACCCCGTTGGCGGGGGAGCAGCAGGCTCGCTGCTCCTTACTGCCAGATGCCTTGTGCCCTTCCCAAAGCAGCCGCTGACAGGGCCTTTTGGAAAGCCAGGTGTACTGGCTTTCACCTTTCAGAGAACCTGCTAGCCCCCCTGCCTCTGTGGCTCCTATCTCCAGGTTGTACTGTTTTGTGGAGGCAATGGTTCTGTACTGAAATCTTAGTGAGCACCAAGTAGACATTCTAGAATGACACGTGGGAAAGCCGAGCAATGGTCTTCCAGCTGGTGTGAATATTTTATTTATGTGAAGAAGGAGACAAGAAGCCTGCCTGTGTTTATTTTGAAAGGTGCATACTGGGTCTGGGATGCAGAGCTTCTCCATGGACAGGGCCTTTTAAGTCTTGCTCACTGCTGCAAAATCTACAACAGCATCTAGTAAATGCTAGACATAGCGTAGCATTGCTAGACGTAGTAAATGCTCAATAAATATGAATTTACTAGAGGGGAAGCCTAGTGAAGATGTCCTGGACCTGGGCAGAGGCTATTTGCGGAATTGCATAAACAATCTTAAAGGGACTGAAGGCATCTGATGCCCTGGGCTGGCATAGGCGGCACCTGTTCCTCAAAGGCCCCTTGAAGGGTTCAGTTCAGCCTTGTGCATTCAGAGGACAAGGGGCCAGAGAAAGGAAATGTGGCAAAGGACCAGACATGTGTGCCTCCTCGGAGTGGTGGAGGCTCACGTGGGTGCCCACAGCAGTTGTCCCTGAGAGCTCCCCTGCAGGCTGGGGGTGTTTGCAGCTTTCCTTCCCAGCTGCCGTGAGGCCTGCATATGCCAAGATGTAAAAGAAACTGGCAGATATGGTTCTGCGGCCTGGGGCCGAGGGCGAGGCGTGTGTGCCCAGCAGTGGCAGATGCCTCTGAATCAGGAATAACAGAGCCGGGTTTTACAAGTGAAGAAACGGTGCCATTAAAAGGCAATTATTCAAGTGATGTGAGTCAGCTATCAGCTCCTGGTGTTGCCAAGCAGAGGAAGGGAGTGGTGTGGGGACTTTGCCCTCTGTTTTTTTTTTTTTTTAAACAAAGCTGGAAAGCTGAACTTGCATCTGGATCTGGGTGATGGATGGTGAAGGATCTGGACTGCCAAATTCTTTTATCCAAACAACATCAGGAATGTGGAAGGCAGCAGAGGAAAGCATCACACACACACACACACACACACACACACACACAGCAATAACCAGGGGATCAAAAGGGCTCTTCGAGCTGTCCACGTGTTTGACTTCTGCCCTGCTCTTGGCCTCTTCATGCACGATTCCCCTGCCTGGTGATCTATGGGGCGTGCAGTGAGTGAAAGCAAAGCATGTTCTGGAATCTGCCCCCTTTCTCTGGCGTGATTTCATGGAAGACCAGTAATGCTTTCATTTCTGGAGCACTGTTTTGTTTTTTTCCGGAGGCGGCTTGGTCTGCTGCCACGGCAACCCAGGTCTGCAGTCCCACCTTCACTTGGAGGGAAACCTGAAGGAGACAGAGCAGCCCCTGCCTCCAGCACATTCTGCCGAGGCTTTAAGGCATGAGGAAGGGACGGTGGTCTCTGCTGAGATGGATGCTGAAGGCACATTTCTGCCTCTTGAATCGTTCCCTTTTTGTTGCTAGGGACGTTGGAGAGGAAAGAGTTTTTACTAGCTCCAGCAGGGCAGTGGCAGAGACCTGGAAGAAGATGGGAACAAAGAGTGGCCACAGTCATGAGGGCACCCATGGTGGGCCCAGATTTGGGGGCCCTTTTACAAGTGGAATAAAAACTCAAAAGGGCCACAAAGAAGCAGACCAAACCTTATTTATTTTGTGCTAGAAATGGGCCAACTTTCATTCCCACAGAAAATATCCACCCCACCCGCCCACCTCCCCGGGGCCATAGTCTTATCCCTTCTAATGTTGATAAAGCAAAGCAGGAACAATTTCCAATTCTTTCTGGTCATTAATAATTTTAAAATATAGGCGATGCCTCACATCTGTTTCACGTTGGTAACTGCAGGGTGGTTCACTGTAATCGGTGGCATTTTTTAGTTTACTGCTCAGTTTGTCAGAATCAAAGGAGATGAAAGTTTGAGCTCCCTGCTTTGAGTCCTGGGTGGGAGAGGGCGGAGCGGCCTTGGGAGCCAGCCCTTAGACGATGGTGAGAGGAGCCCAGACTGGATGAGGAGAAGCCTCTAGAATGGAAAGAAGGGAACAGTGGTTTCCCAGGGTGTCAGGCCAAGTTGGAGGGCAGAAGTAGGTCGGGAATCCTAGGGAGAGTCAAGGTTGCAGAGGCACAGAATCTTTGTTGAGCGACAGGCAGAGCAGAATTAGGATGTTCAGACAGGTTTGAATGCATCCCTGCTTAGTTTGGGAGACGCAAAGAACAGTCTGGGCACTGAGGTCAGAGACGGCTTCCAGGGTTCCCGTGGAAACAGCATATTAATTCTGGGCAAGATGTCTGCCCTTGGCTTTGATTGCAAGTCTTTTTTTTTCCGGTTGGGATGAGTAGGGGATGCTGGACCCGGGAGCTCCCCAGAGTCAGTAGGGAAACTGACTGAAGATCGTGCCAAATGCTGAGTCTGCCACGGAGAAGGCAGTCCAAGGTATGGGTTCAGCCTCTGGACACAGGGATCAGACCTGGCTTGGAAAACTGCCACTTAGGAGTTGTGTGACCTTGGGGCGAGTTGACTGAAGTCCTAAGCCTCAATTTTCTCCTCTTGAAAATGCAGCTGACAATGATGTGAGATACCTCTTCGAGGGAACTAAATCAGGCAATGTATAGAAAGCCCTTCACGCTGTCTATGCCTGACTCATGGGAAGCACTCAATACATATTTTAAAATATTAAAATAAAATCTTTATTCCTTTGAGGTCTGGAACCTTTGCAAGGATTAAGCACTGTTGGAAGCATCTTTAGAGGTGCTGCAATCCCTGATACTGGGCAGCTCACAAAGTCATGCTGAGTGGCAATTTGCAAATTCAGAAATCTACCCCTAAAGGCCTGAGTCCTTTGGTTAAGAACGCCATAGGTTTTTAATCCTAACTTTAAAGGGCAGGGGAGGGGAGAGATTGGGTGGAGAGTAATGATTCGATCTTATTCGATCTTATTATTACATTTATGTGAAAATGCCCAAGTCTGTGACAGAAGGACCCCTGGTGGGAAACACCAGTCTGAGAGCTTATTTCTCCTCTAGAAGGGACTGGAGCAAAGGAAATGCCACCTGGCTGAGCATAACGGTGGGGCTGCCTAGGGGCTCTCACTGTGAATGGCTTTGAGTTCAGAGAACTGGGCTAGATGAATTTCCAATGGCCTGTACTTTCCTTTGCATACCCCAGGAAGCAGCTCATGGGGAGAACACTAGTGGGAGAGAGCAGGGTGGCTCAAAGTTTTCATCAAACTTCTCCATCTCCCCCAAACAGCATCTACTGACAACAAAAACAGATTTTAAGCATTTATGAAGTACGGGGTCTTCACAGGCATGGAGCCTGAGTGTCAGCTGGTAGGAAGAGCAGCCAGCTGCATTTCAGTAGAACTGAGCCATTCCTGTGGAAGGTATGGTTAATACAAATGAGAAAGACTTCAGGGGCAGTAAAAGCTATGATTTCAGAACACTGGCTATGTTATCTCCCGTCTTAGCTTTAACGTGGGCATGTGGCTTCCTGAACACCCTGGCTGGTGAGTGCCCCAAACCTGGATTTGAACTGTCTTTTCCCCTTGAAGTTCCTGGTGTGAGTTTGGGGATCTTGTATATTAGAAGCTATTTTGGCATCATCAGAAATGAAATGGAATGAAGCAATATTACCCTTAGCCACGAAGGTGTTCAACCTCCAGGAGGCCCTGTGTTCCCACAATCTACTCTTGAGAAACAGAAAGAAACAAAAAAGGAGGCTTCAAACCTGTGTCTGAAGATCCTGAAAAATGCCATTCCTTGCACCTAGAAACATGGCTGTCCTCCCCCAGCCTTTCCTCCTTCCATCTGTGTCTTGATCTTAGGCCCCTTCTCTTCCTTGCATTCTGCCCCCCACCCCATGTTGTACATTCCCAAATTAGCCCCATCAGTGCCCCTCCTTGGATATTTTCTCATGCCCACTAGTAGTAAGATCTTTTTCTGTGTCAGGGAAAAGAATTAGCTTCCAAGCTGCCACCCATTTTCCTTTAATTTATTCTTACCCATCCTTAATTTTTCAACTTTTGTAGCACCTTCTTGAAGAGTTCCTTGATAAGCCCTCACTGTCTTCTCAACTCTTGTAAACTTTTTCACCAACCAAATTACACTTGCTTCCCTATCTGATGTATTTGTGGACATATCTCTTTTTTATGCAATAGCTTGTAAAGATTTTGAAGAGGAGAGTTGTGTTTCTCTTATCCTTGCACCTCACGCACAGTAAGTGCTTCATAACCATTATTGAATAAATAAAAGCTCTCCCCTCTAACTATGTCTAGTTAAACTTCTGAATCTGTCACTGTCAATGCTATTCATACCAATCGTACATCTATTGGAGTACAGAGACCCGGGACAGCAATTGGGAATCTGATCAGATTCCCTGCTCTAATACTGCTCCCACCACCACTTCTGGGCCTCTTTACTAAAATACAGATAGCCCCATCCTTTGCGGGTACTGAAGAGTGTGATAAAGAGATTATTTGAGCCCTCCCAATTTGCTTTAGTATGAGCTGGTGCTGGGGAGCACAGAGGAAGCTTTCTTTTCGATCAGTTTCAAATCTGGGAAGTCAACCTCCTTCCTTCCCTTACTTTTGTCTCCCTCCTCAGACTATCCCAAAATCTCAGGGCTTAACACAATCAACATGATACCAGGGTAGAAGGTCACCACACGTAGGCTCTGGTGGTATAAACTGACCAAAGAATCCATGTCCCCCTTTCTGCTCCAGCTGCCGGGATGGGCACAGGCTGGTCAGGACCATGGACAAGGCTGAAGAAAGGCTGGTTTGCCTTCCTTTTTCTTCCCAGCTCTTCTGGGCTTCTGAAGTGAAGCCGAGAATCCTATTCCCAATAAGCCAGAGGTGGGGAGGCAGTGTCACCCTTCCTTCTTGAGAATTCCAGTCTTTTTTTTTTCTCTCTAATCATAAATCATAACCTCTGGCTAAGTGAGTTTTCTCCCTTCTTAGAGCAAAAACCTCATGTACAAACCAGACTGACACTTGTCCACTAATTGCCTCCCAATGGAATTTAACTTATTCAGGTCTTGTAGATTTTAGAGAGGGTCTTTATTGTATTTTTTTTTTTTATTGCATATGGGCTTGCTTAAATCAATATTCTTATATAAACCAGTGGAACAGGCATCATGGTCTCTTCTTCCTTTGAATTTTTTTTTAGTATACACATTTTATATTCTGCCTTTAAAGCTATTTCTGCTGCACAGCTGCTTTACCGAGACTCAGACTCCTAAGGGCCCCACTCGGTCCGACATGTACCTTTAATATCCTTTCACAGTGTTTGATTTCTGCAGTCAGTTGTATAATGAGGAAGGAGTATGCACTGAGTTTGGAAATTCCTATTAACCAGGTCACCCATGAATCTATTTTCATTCGTTTCTTTATTTCTTTATTAGAAATAGCAGGGAACATGGTACTATTTAAACACAACCACTTATAGGAACGTGGCTTAAAAAATACACCTTAGTAAGTTTTCTTTTCTCATTAGACATTTCAAAATGTTGTGCTACATTTTCCCACCACCGAAACACCTCTTCTCATTTACATTCTGGGGTGTGAATAGCAGCCATTGCAAATGACAATCAATAGAAAAATCCAAATTTGATATCTTCTGCCCTAGTTAAGCCATGTCTGGAGCATCTACTCCCTTCTTGGCTGTTCTTGAAGATGGACCACAATGAAATAGAAGATGGTAAGGTAGGACAGGTGTCGGGAGTAGAGGGAACAGAGTTATCTTCAAACACTTGAGAGGTTTCTCATGAAAAAGAGAGAGAGTAGATTTGTTCTTGTTGTTCCCAAAGACAGAATCACAAACGATAGCTTCAGTGGGGCAGATTTCGATTCAGCATAAGAAACCGGAGTGACAAGAGCTGCTGGATCCTTTGGACCAGGTTGCTGTGTGAGGCAGTGAGTCTCTAGCCACGGCAGGGGCTGGACCTGAGACTGAGTGGGCCATCTGCCAGGAAGGAATAAATAACAGGTCCACCTCACCTGTGAGATTGGATGGTCGTTAGTATCTGCTACAACTGTGGGCACTTGGTGCATTGTAAAACTAGAGGTACCAATGTCTCTTTGGAGCATAAACCGTGAATCCTTTTGAACTGCTGAATAAAAATGCCTCGAATGAGCTAATACAGCTAAGGCTGAGGATGGAAGACGAGTTTGGAGTCATTGAGGCAATAGCTTTTTATTTCAGACAGATACTTTTTTTTTTTAAATGTGACCCAGCTATTTAGATAGTCTCAAAAATCAGAAATGTTTATTTGTTGTATTGGTCAAGACTTGGTTTTACATGACCTTACCTTTCTTTGGTGACAGGAGGACATCATTACAAATATGCTAATAATGCCATTGAAATGTAGGGATTTCTATGCTCTATATAGCACTCTCTTGTATATTTCTCCTTTTGGTCTTCACCACAATTCTCTAAGGAGACATGGGGAATATTATTGTATTAGTTAGAGTTCTCCAGAGAAACAGAAACAATAAGAATATGTATAAATATTAAGCGATTTAGATTGAGGAATTAGCACAAGCTTGTGGGGCTGGCAAGTCCACAATCTGTAGGACAGACGGGCAGGCTGGAGACTAAGACAGGAGTTAATGTTATAATCTTAAGGAAGAATTTCTTTCTTCCCTGGAAAGCTTCACTTGGTGCTCTTAAGACCCTCAACTGATTGGATGAGGCCGACCCACATTATTGAGGATAATCTCCTCGATTATGAGCCAACCCCATCTACAAAGTACCTTCACCCAGGTTAGCGTATGATTAAATAACTGGATACTATAACTTCACCCAGTTGACACATACGACTAGCCATGACAATTCTTATCTTAATTTTTACAGAGCGGAAACTGAGACCTAGAGGGTTGAATGACTTACCGTACATGACCTGGCTGGCAAATAGCATAGACCTGGGATGCATCTGGTGTGTGAAACTTGGAATAAGGCAAACTAGGTGGTAGTACTGGCCATGCCAGTAACTAACAATGCAACTCTGGGCACTCTTTTATGTAAAATGGGATGATTGGAGTACGATGAACTGCACAGTGCCTGCCACATCCCTGTTGCCTGAGATCAGATGCTGTCTGGCATAATCATGACATTTTCCCTGGCATGTAGGAGGTTGAAATGGAGAAGACTTTGTGGGCTGGGTAAAGCACTCTGGATGCATTGATACATGTTCCTAGAATGGTAAAATTTACACTTCAGCTATGATAACATTTGTGATGGATCACTTTCAAAAGCTTGTGACCTTTGGCTGCATTCGGATCAGGGTTTGGAATTTGAGGATGTATTTGTTTATCTTTGTGGCTCAGTTGTGGTGTGGAGTGGTGGTAGGTGGCCTTCATGAATTTCAGCAACCCTGAATGTGGAAGAGGTAACACTGAATGGTGGGGGCTCCTCACGTTACAGGGTACAAGGTTGTAAGGAAACTATAGTTTATACTTTAAGAATTTTTTTTTAGCTATTGAACTCAAAACTAGATTTTAATATTGCTCATAAGGCTCTTAAAAAACTAACTTGTTTTCCTGATTACAAAGTAATATATGTTCATTGTAGGGAATTAAAAAAAATGAAGACAATCACAAAAGCAATTACCTATAATATCCTGAAGATAACGGCTATAAAAATTTTGTAATAACTTCCTGGTATGTTTTTCTATGCATCTATTCATAGTGTAAAACAAATTTAGCATAGTACTATACATACGGATTTGCAAACTTCTTTTGTAGGTAGTGGTAAACTTTTTTGGTAGTTCATGAAATATTCTCCTAAGAAGTAGTATTTGATTTGGATTTGGATTTGGGAATTTCATAGTTTTCTAATGTGTAGATGTAAAATTTACTTAGCCAATTTCCTATTGTTGGGTTTTTTGGGGTTCTTACCTCTTTTGTTGTTGTTAATATAAATCATGTGGTATAATATCCTCTTACATAGATCCTCAACAAAGCATTAGATATGTCTGGTGTGTTCAAACACAAAAAATTAAAGCTGGACTTTTGTTTTGGGGGACACCAGTAAACTTACTGGGCACTTATGAGAAAATTATAAAATATACACATCTTATGGCTGATTGCTAGGACAGCACTGATGCTTTAGGGAGATTTCCACTCCCACTTGCTAAAACTAGACCTGTTGGTGTGATCCTGGCTTTTTCCATTGTTAATGTCCTGCATAAACATCAAAGCAGTGGACTCATTTTTTTTTCCTGTTGATTCTCCTTTAGCCTGATGAAGTCCTCCGATATCGATCAGGATTTATTTACAGACAGTTACTGCAAGGTCTGCAGTGCACAACTGATATCCGAATCTCAGCGTGTGGCCCATTACGAGGTAAGAACAGGTTTTCCAAATCAGTGCTTTAAACTGGAAGAAGGAGTAGCCTATGGCATGGTTTCAGGACTCTATGATACTCTCCTCTGGACTTGGGCTGCTTTGGCGAACCATGGGCTTGAACCTGGGTTGCTGGGGGAGGGTGTTTCAGCTCCTAGAGACTTAGTGAGCTTCCTCTACTTGTTACATCTGTCATTGCTCATTCTTGAGGTTCTTTTCTGGGATTCTGGAGAGGATGCATTAGTGCCAGCTCCTCTTATGACCTGAAGATAAGCTTAGAGGGACATATGGTAGCAGGAGTGATTCAGCAGCAGTGGAGCCCATTCCTCCCTTCAAATTCATTCCATTTGATTGCTGATGCCCTAAATGTGTTTTATCAGCATGAGGGCTTCTCCTGCAGAACTTGTAACATTGATACGAAGATAGTGGTTGTCAGGGGCTCATAAGTAATGGGGATGGATGAATGGGTGGAGTGCAGGGCATTTTTAGAGCAGTGAAATTGATACTGCAATGAAGGACACATGACATTATGCATTTGTCAAAGCCTATAAAACTGTACAGCACAAAGTGTAAACCATAATGTAAAGTATAGACTTTGTTTTGGGGCAATGCTTCAATATAGGTTCATCAATTGTAACAAATGTATGACACTAATGTAAGATGTTAATAATAGAGGAAACTATGTATAGGTGTGTATGTGGGGGTGTGTGTGTCGGGTTATATGGGAATTCTCCATACTTTCAGTGTAATTTTTCTGTAAATCTAAAGGTTTTCTAAAAATAAAGTTTATTATTACAAAAAAGAATGCATCTTTAGTAACCATTATTCTAATTTAAAAATTTAAGTTTACTTAAAAAAAAAAAAGACTTCTGTAAAGTTATAACAGAATTTTAAAGTCCAAATAGTCTTAAAGGACTTAATTCAGTGGCATTAGGATGGAAGGGCAAGTGACTGTTTATTTGATCTCTGTTGGGAAAGGAGGATGAGAGAAGAGACTGAGTGGGAACAAGATGCCACATAGGGAGCAAAATGTTGGCCAGGGACTCCCAAGACGCTGAATGCTGCCCGGAGTATGTTCTCTTCTAAAGAGAACACATACCAATAGGAGCGTGAGTTTTCCAGTGCAATAACTTGTAAGTAATTTTAGATTTGAGGGCTTAGCCAGCAATTTTCTTTTTGTCTGATGAGCCTGACAAATGCCAGTTGTCACTGTCAGTCACCAAACTCCTCTGAGATTTGGATTACTCAGTGCATAATGAAAATAATAATAACACACACACACACACGCAGTAACACTGACCCTGCAAACTCCTCAGGGCTTTGTGGTGAACAAATGAGATCTATTGAAAGTGTTTGTGAAAAAGCTTCAGGGGCTTGTAACATGTGCCAGACATGCAAAATTGTATTATTACTCAGTATTAACTCTTTTGTAGCAATGTTTCAATGGAGGTGTGTATTAGTCAGGCAAAGGGGTGCTAATGTGAAATACCAAAAATGGGTTGGTCTTTATAAAGGGTATTTATTTGGGGTAGAAGTCCACAGTTACCAGGCCATAAAGCATAAGTTTCTTCCCTCATCAAAGTCCATTGTCACGTGTTGCAGCAAGACAGCTGCCGACATTTGCCCAGGGTTCAGGTTTCTTGGGTTCCTCTCTTCCCAGGGCTGCGTTTCTCTCTGGGCTTAGCTCCTGTTTCCTCCACAAGGTCAGCTGTAGGTAATCAGGCAAATGGTTCACTTCTCTTCTCCTGGGGCCTTCTTTCCAACATCAAAGCTGCTTCTCAAAGACTGCTTTAACTCTGTTCTTGCCATGCCTTTTATATTCGATTCCCCACCCACCAAGGGGTGGGGCTCAACACGCTACTGACATGGCCCAGTCAACGCCCTAGTCATAACCTAATCTTGCCCAGATTAACAGATCAGTTTACAAGCATGATCCCATTATATTTTTGGAATTCATAATTACATCAAATTGGCCAACGGTTACAAGGTGAATAAAACTTGCTTTTCAGAGAAAAAATTTAAAAGTCACCGTTTTTGAAAAAAGGTAGCAGATGCCTTTGTCAATTGACATCCAAGTGTTAGAAGAAATAAATGTGGACTCAAAAGAATTATCTGAAAGGGGAGAAGGTCATATTTTGAAATGAAGGACTTAATAATTTCTGAGACTTGGATTTGTTAATACAATTTCCCCCTGTTTAAAGAAATCAGGGAATCTGCTCTTGCTCTGAAATTCCATAGTCTCCTAATTAGACCCTTAATTTCTACCCTTTGTTACAATTTTCCTGATCACTCTTAATCATCTTACTAGATTCTTGAGGATAGAAACTGAGGTTGTTGTTTTTTTATTTGATGTTTCGTAGTCTCTGGAAGAGAGCTTGCGTATCATAAGTTTACAGTTAGCATTTGCCAAATATGTGAGCATGTTATAAGAAGTTCTGGCAACACTCTTTGTCCAGCACTGCTTTGTTGATTTCTGAGCTAAAAAAAGTTATAAGAGAAATTGAAAACAACAAAAATGTTTTTTAAAAGAAAAACAATCTAGTTAGCTGCTCAGTTAAGGGTTTAGTTACTTGTTCTCAAGTTTTCATTTAGCATACTGTACTGTGACACATCTTAATTGTTTAGAGAATGTGTTAGTATTTGTTGAATGCAGCATAGATGAGATAGAGAAAATAAGGCAATTACAACAGATCTGCAATTAACAGTGTCACACCTCATCAACACGACATTAAATGCATTCCCATTGAACATGCATGGGAACAGCTGAATGATATTCCACTCCCTGTTCCCAGGCAGAGGTGGGGCACTTCTTTCAATGGGAAGTATCATGTGTGTTCTTGCTACAAAGTTGCATGGGAGTGTGAAAAGGGCACTGTCAGGATTGAAGATACCTTAGACTTATCTCCGGTCTTCTAGTTTCAGTTAGGAGACTTCTCCAATTCCACTTCTTCATCTCTAAAAGGATGGCTTGCATCAGATGATCTCTAAGACCATTTGAGAAATAATACTCTGATTTTGTATATCTCTCCCCTGGCTCCACACACATCCTCTCTGTTCAAATTTGATGTAGAGTGGATCTCTATGATATCTAAATTCCACTCAATTCATTGAACATGTTGTTATACTTTTCTCAATGCTTTATCACTGATTCATTTTTAGAATGTTTCATGTTGAGTTCAACCGGATAACCTCAGTCTATGGGGCAAATTAGTGAAATTCTACTATGTATTTTTTGTGTGTCCAGCACTTTTAGTGATTGTTATTGCAGGGGATTCTGAAGCAATATGAAAAAATGGTCTTTGTCTCTAAGAAACATTGAACCTTATTTGGAGGAAAATCCATGGATAGTTCAGTGTTGTACAAATATGTGTGTGACACCTTGTATGTGATCTGTAGGATTTCTGTTGCTAGTTTCTAAGGAGCTGCTGATGTAATTTGATACATAGTGTTACTTCTTCCATCCATTTGGCCTCCTGATGTATGCTACATTAAGCTGTTCACTTTTTAGACCCTTGCGTATTCCAAATTCAAAGGAGAGTCATCATTGAGAGCTGTTGTGGTCAAGGAAGACTCTTGGGGAGTTATCTAGCCCTCAGTGAATGGGTTATATTTAGATGTTTCTGGAATGAGAAAAGTCATGCTATCTCTAAGAAGCATGGGTGGGGTCGGGGGCAGACTGGAGGGTTTGTGTTAGGGAAGGAGATAAGACAATAACATGGATAGGTGAGGTAGGGCCTAGGGTTTAAAGGAAAAGGCAGTTTAGACCCTTGTCCTATAGGGAGAAACAGCCTCAAACAGTTGCAGGTATAACTTTAATACTGAGCATTTCTGAAGGACAGCCAGGTAGTGAAGACCAGGGTGTATTGTAAGAGAACAGCTTTCGGTATTATTTTTTCTACAAGACTATTGTGCTATTTCTCTGAAATAGGAGAGGCAAGCAAAACAGATGGGTTTAGTGCCTAATAGCTGTACGCCCCATTTAAAAGGCTGAACCATTGTACAGGAGGACAGGAAAACCGAATACATGTCTGATAGACCAAACCCTTCCATGTTATAATTTACAAATCTCTTTTTGCGCTTGCAGTCTGAGCTGAAAAGAACGGGAAACATAAAGACATTATTTTATTTCTTACTTGCTAAGCATTAATAACATGTTAATGTTTTGGTGGAAAATATAATTAGATGTTGTCTCAGCTCACTGGGTGAATAGTCTGAATCAATAGAACAAGCAGACACAGACACAGAAGGGAAGAGAAGGCTTACGAATCAGAGTGCCTGAATGGTTCATAGGTTAGAAATGCTTTCCCAGTGAGGCTACTTGAGTGGTTTGCTGTAGTTTCAAGTGGCTGAAGAATAATTTTCTGCAAAGGGAAAGAGTTGCTTGTAAGAGTGAAGGGGTGATTTTCTGGCATGTAAAAGAAAAGAAAGATGATTTTTTGAGTGAAGCCAAATGAAGAATATGAGTGAGTAGATATAGAAGGAGAGATGGAGGAAGCCAGCCATCAATATGCCAGCCTCTGTTGGTCATGTCTTCCTGCAAACCCTCACAGGTGCTGTGCCACATGTCTAATTAATTATTCCAAGCCAACTCGGTGGCTCAGGCATCCTGGCACCTCCAAACAAGGTTGTAAGCTTGCTGAGGGCAGGTAGGAGTCATGCATTGACTTTCTTCATCTATCCCCACAGCATCCACAAGAAAGCTTTGCTCATGACTGTTGTCATTGCATATGTGGGTGGTTAGAGTGGCTGGGTGGAAGGCTCTGGAGGTGGACAGCAGTGCGGAAAGACATTGGAGGCTGCATCAGAAAATGTCACTTATGTTAAGAGTCAATCTGTTCTTGGGAGCCGGCCATCAATATATAGGTTGCGATTTTGTAGTTATGGCAAGACAATTCTCCACACTAATGTGAGAAGCTTCCAATGTCTCTGGATCTTGAAGTATTGTCATTCCTGGTGAGTGAACCCTATTAGCATGCCTGGGAATGGCACAATCCAATATTTTCCTCTCATCGGTGTAGCAGCAGGCACACTAGACCTACAGATAGGCTGAAACAGATTTTTCCTGTTTCGGCTGCTTTGATTGCCTTCCAGTGGAACTTTGGTGTTCCCTGGCTTCTATTTATTTTAGGAGAACAGCTGGAAGAACACTCTTCTGGCTTCTGTAATGCCAGTAGGAGATAGGATGTAAGTGTTCTGTGGGCAAGGTATAAAATAATGCCCCCAACACATCCTAATTAAAATTGCACTACTTTCCAGTACCACTAGTGCCTTTATTCTTGTCTTCTCTCTCTTAGTCTCTCACGCTGTCTTTGCAACTTTGCCTTTTCTTTTCTATTTTTTCCCATTTGTCTGAGTAAGCATGCAGGTGAGACAACTTCTTTCCCATGTACTAGAGTTGTGGAACCTATACCAGGTTGTGTTTATGCAGCCCATCAGTCCTTCCAAGCATTACAGACATCAGCTTCCAACAGTAGTGCTGTCAGAACTCACAGGATATGCACTTACCTAGGTATTGCAAGTGATGTACTCCCAGAGATGAGTGCTAACTGGATAAGGATGATAAAAGGTCTTTATAGCAGAATTTCTATGGGGATTCCTACTTTGCACTATGTATGGTGAATCACTCTTTCAGTCTCTTAAAATCTCTTGAAATCATGACATGCTTAATTTCTTCCAGATACCGTTAGCACAATTATCAGTGCACTCTCCCAGGCTAAAGCAATTCTCATGTTACCCTTTATAATGCCAGAAGTCTTTAACTTATCTGTGATTGCCTGATAATCTTTGACCTCTGTTTCCTCAACCAATTCATTGAATTCTTTGAGCTTCTCTAACATTTGTAACTATTCTCATAGTCATTTTTTTTATTCCAGCAGGTCCACCATGGTCGCTTTAACTTTTTCTATTGCTATCAGTTAAAATAGCTCACTGGGACACAAAATGAAGGGCTAAAGGAGAGGCTACAGTGAAGTAAACAATAGGCTGAAGAATACTTTCGGTTCAGGACAACTTGCACATTGGACAAGAATAGTTACGTCGTGTGCTTAATGTTCATTAGTTAAGAAGATGTAGAGAATCTTTAGCAGCATGATTTCTCATTTACTGAAAGCATATGCTGTCACTCAGTGGATTTTAGGAGTCAGGCTTCATTCCATTGGCCAGAACTCAACCATATATCCCTGCCCAACTGCAGGGGAAGTTGGAAAATGTGATTTAAATGTGAAAAAATGAAATGGGTTCAACAAACACATGGCATCAATTCTGCCACAGGCTGCCCTTCTGGTCACTTAATAATCATTTTATACTTCTTCTCACATATAGAACACACTCTTCCCTCTCCCCAGGAAAATACTCAAGTTTTTTTACCCAGGCACTGCATCCAGCTAAAAGTGCAGGATCTCCAGGAGGGGAGTGATTATCTTTATCAGATATGGATGTGATTCTTCTTGATTCAGTGACCTATGAGTAAAAGACAAACATGGTTTCTCCCCCATATTATAGAGTGGAGGAATAGAGATAGGATGACAGCAGTGAAATCTGCCATTCAGAAAAAGGAAGAATGACAGGGAATGAGGGTGATTGTACAGAACAAGTAAGGGGCCAGGCAACATTGTATCCACCTACATTCCATTGACCAGAAATCAAGCACATCTTTTCTCTTTTCTATAAGAGAGGTGGGGAAACGTGGCTTAACTGGTTGCACAGGAGAAAAAAAAATTGCTTAGTGAGCATGTAGCATTGTCTCTGCTACACTCTGTGTGTGTGTGTGTGTGTATTGTACTGTAGAGGACATGGTGTTAGCTCTGTGGCTAATCTGTGAACTGCCTGCTCTCAGCCACACTGTAGGAGCTGCTCTCCAAATGTGCTGTGGTTGTGGATGCTGTCCATGGTATCTCAGGGTCTTCTTTAGATGGATGTTTGAGAGAAATTTCTCTTTGCTCTCACTTTCAGGAAAACCTGTTCCTCCTCTAAGTGGTCAGCTCATGTTTCTTATAGATATTTGATTCTATTATTGTGTTTCCTGCTTTGCTTTAGCTACCAAATTCATGACCATGTCCAGCAACTATACAGGATTTATGCATTTTATTACCCTTGATTAACTTTTAGCTTTATTATTTTCTTTCCCTTGTTTTATGTTAAATCTGTATATCAATTATTTATTTTTATCATTTTGTATTAGATGTAGATATATTTTGATATGTATTCTTAAAGTATTTGATGAAAGGGTTGGAGTATAAATATATAAATATTTAATTTTGTGTTTTAACATTTTATTCAATTTTTGGAGAGGCAGTATATTCACATGATTCAAAATGCAAAAAGTAAAAAATGGTATATATGCAAAAATTCTCCTTATTATTTCTGTTTCTCAGCTACCCAGTTCTCCTTCTCAGAAGAAACAAATGTTACTAGTTTTCTTTGAAATAGTATATACATACATATGCAACTTACATTTTTTTACTTGGTTTAATTGGGATGTAGATATTCATTATATGAATCTATCATAATTTGTTAAAAAAAAAAGTATTTATTGAACTGACTAATAACTCCTTGGTAGACTTTATAAAATCTAAGTAGAAAAAAAGACTTTTTCCCTGTGAACAATCTCTTAGTGAATAACAGATTAGTTGCTTTTTGGACCCACCCTGAACTTATTAATTATTGATAGTGACAATCGTTCTTCCAGCTTTTCATTCCCAACATTCACTTGAAAACATATGCATTCCTGACCTCCAAGTCACTAAGCTCCCTGGACTTGTTGATTTTTTGAAATGATATTAGCTGACAGGGGATTCTTAGAAGCTAATGACCTTTAAGTAGGTGGGCTTGACTGTTGGTCTGAGCCTTGTGTCTTTGCCTAGACATCTTTGGATGCTTGGGGAAAATGTTGAAGATAGCATGCTCTCCTCATTCTCTATGCTTTGGGAATTTAATTAGTTTCCTTAGGCTTCTACTAAGATGATTTAACTTTGACTTTATTTTTTCTAACTTTGAATTCCATCACTTTCTCTGAGGATCATATAAAGGCATAAAAAGCACCTTGTCAAGAGGTGCCTCCAGTTCCACCTCCTGCTGAGCCCCCTGTTTCTTTCTTCTTACCAGCAGCTTCAGCTCTCTTTGCCCTCTTGCCCTGGAATAGTCTTTGCCACTATTGTACCAGTGGCTGGAAGGGCTCTTATGCCTGCTCTCTATTGATTCAAATATAGAAAAAGTCATTCCTTCACCCTGAAAACCCTGCAGGCAGTTAGATGGTTTTCAGGCTTTCCTAAGAAATAGGAAAAATAGAACAAAACATATTTCTATCCCTGTCCTAAATATTCTTCATTTGATTTTTCAGATGATGTGCTCTGCCCTTGTAGTTACAAGGGCTTGGAAAGTTTCTCTGCCTTCTGATATGAAACATCCTACCCATTCATGTTTTCCATTAATACTATGTAGCTCTTGACTTCCTGTTTGGGTTGGTTTTATCCTCTGGATACATATCTTTCCTACTCTTTGCCTTAACCAATGCCCTTTATCTTACTCCTTGGTTCTCTATGGCCTGAAAGCCGCCCACCATCTTCACCTGGAGAGTCCTTCAGAATGCTGTAATTTGTTTTAAAGACTCAAAACAACATTTTCTTCTTTTTCCGCTTCCTGGATAAACCATGCTCCCTTTGGGTCACCTGCTAAATTCCCTATTTCCTGCCTGTGGAATGAGTTCACTCTCAGCTTATCCTCAGAACAGGCAGAGCAGGCCTTAGTTATGAAAAGAGCCTTGGGTGGACTCAAGGTCAGAAGCTCTGTGTTGTAAATATAACCTTAGCTAAGGTATTTTACCCTTTTGGATTTTAGTTCTTTTTTCTGTAACATGGGAAATTCAGGAGGTCTTCTTTCCTTTTATCCCCATTCCTCATCATCTTCTTGGATATTCATTTTATTTGCATTACATACTTTTTTGTATGTGTTCTTAAAAAATGAGTATTGCTTTGTGGGCATGTATGTTTTTACATAAATTTTTGTTTTAGAATAGTTTTAGGTATGCAGAAAAGTTGCAAAGATAGTCAAGAATGTTTTCATCCATCCTGCACCTTTTCCCCCTTACTGTTAACATCTTACATTACTATGGTACATTAGTTACAGTTTATGAACCATCGATATGTTATTGTTCAAATTTCCTTAATTTTTACCTAATATCCTTTTTCTTTCCCAGGATATCACATTATATTTAGTCATCATACCTCCTTAGGCTCCTCCACACTGTGATGGTTTTTCAGATGTTCCTTGTTTTTGATGACCTTGACATTTTTGAAGATTACTGGTAGGCATTTTGTAGAATGTCCCTCAGTTGGTAATTGTCTGATTTTTCTCTCATGGTTAGGCTGGGTTATGTGTTCTTGGAAGGAAGGCCAGAGGGGTAACATGCCATTTTTCATATCAAGGGTACATAGTATCAGCATGACTTGTCACTGTTGATGTTGACCTTGGCCATCTGGCTGAGGTCGTATTTGCCAGGTGTCTCCACTTTAATATGATGCTACCCCCCTTTTGTACCCTTTGGAAGGAAGTGACTGTGCACAGTGTAACATTTATTTTTAATAGACACAAATGGTATTATGGCATGGCTCTCATTCTTTTCTTGCAATCTCATTCATTCAACAGTATGTTTCTAAGAAGCATCTAGGTTCCCACACATGTATCTAATCTGTCACTTGTAACTGCTGTACAATATCCTATAGCTAACATTTTTATTTTCCAATTCCTCCAGGGCTGGATAGCTGGTTTGCTTCAAATGCTTCACTAACACAAGCTATTGTGTGATTTACTTTCTTAAGTATGTTTCCTTAAGAATCTGTCTGGGAATTTCTCTGGGATGGATATGCATACAATCAAGAGCAGAATTTCTGGGTCATAGGACACATTATTGCTTACTTTGACTAAGCATCAGCCAATAATTAGATTTATTCTACTTTCTCATTTGTCCTAATATTGTTGATAGTTAATATGTTATTGCTTTAAATTGCATTTCTCTAATAATTATAAAGTTTGAGCAGCATTTGATATACTTATGAGCCCTTTTCTTTTTTGTGTGTACAATTTCTGTTCAGATTCTTTGTTCATTTTTCTGTTGGGGTTCAGTCCTTTTTCTCTGTTACTTCCTTGAATGTTCCTTGTTGGATTTAGAAGTTTTGAATATCTTCCCTCATTCTGTCGCTGTGAAGCTGTACATACCACAGAAAAACATGTTCTTAATTTTAATCCACTCCTGTGGGTGTGAACTTATTGTAAGACATTTTGATGTGGCTACTTCCTTAAGGTGTGGCCCAGCCCAATCAGGATGGGTCTTAATCTTATTACTAGAATCCTTTTTAAGCAGAATGAAATTCAGACAGAGTGAGAGAAAGCCAGGGAAGTAAGAAGGTGAAATTCAATGGAACCCAGAATATGCTACGATGTGTGTTACCATGTGACAAGCCAAAGACCAAGGATCACCAGCAGCAGCCCCAGAGTGCCACATCTTTGGGAGAAAATACTTCTTTGATCTTGCCTTGATTTGGACTTTCATTTAGCCTCAAAAATTTTCTCATTATTTAACCTGACCCATTTACTTGAGCAGCCTAGGAAACTAAAACATTGTCTTTTGTTAATTTTATTAGTTTGTTAATTTTTATGTAATAAATCTCATCAACATTTGCCTTACAGTTTAAGAAGTCCTTTCCATCCCCAGAACACAAAAATATTATACATACTGTCTTCTATTAATTTTACACTTCTATTTTTCACATGTATGTCTCTACTCTATTTGGAGTCTACCTTTATATATTATGTAAAGTAGGAATCCATTTTGATTTTCCTTCACACAGTGAACCAGTTTTCCTACCACCATCTACAATCCATTCTTTCCCTTTAATTTGTGATGTCACCTTTACCATACGTTAATTTTCCACGTTTACATGAGTCCACCAAATCAAACCTTTGTAATCTTTTCCATGTTCTACTTGTCTTAGTCTGGACCAGTCCATATTGTATTTAATTTCTATGCATTGGTATTATGTCTCAATATTTCAGAGGGGCAAATCACATTTCTTTGCTCTTCTTTATCAAAATTGACTTAGCTATTTGTGTGTGTTGCTTTGGTCTATATAAGTGATTGAATAAGTTCACAAATCCGGTTGAAATTTTTATTGGAATTTCATTGCATTAAGAATTGTTTTGAGGAGAATTGATATTTTACAGTATCAGGTCATCTTATCTTAAATCAAGGACGTCTATCCATTTATTCAATCCAAGCCAATTTCTAGATGAAAAATCATAGCAATGTAATTTAATAAACAAAACATGAGCACCCATACAATTTTTGTATAATTCGGTTCTTTAGAACATAGGTTATTCCTTTCTATTATTTTACCATGCTTTAATCATTATTTTTCAACTTATTTCTTTTCTTTCCTCATTGTGTCTCATCATGGAGAAGGACCCATAAATCCCAGTCTAGTTTTTTTTTTAATTAATTAACATCTAGTGTAAACAAACTATTGGAAGTTATTTTTTTTTATGGCCTCCTCTTTTGTATTTTCTTCTTTCACATTTCTCACTTTTCTCTTCCTCTTCGTTGTTATGCTCATTTCTTCCATTTCTCTTTCTTGTTGCCTCCCTTGGACACAGCTGTTGAATGTGTCTGCGTAGCAGTAGCTTACACTTAAGTCCACTTATCCAGTGAAGCTAAGCACTTTTTTTTGGTAGTGTGGTACAGCCCCTCTAAGGATGAGCCAGGTAATATAAAACTCAGCTGTGTCAATAAGTCAAGGTGAGTTTTTGGTTTTATAAAGCTGCATTCCCAATCATTAGAAAGATGTTAACATTTACTGCCAAGCTGTCTCTTAAATATCTTGTAATAAAAAGCCAAAATATGCTCCTTTTTTTTCCAATTTCACCCTTAAGCTGCATTTTCATGACCACATTTTCTTTGCAAAGTGCTATAACATTCTTTATTGGAAACTTTATTGTTCTAGGTACTCCCATAGTAGTCTCCTTTGATCTAAAGGAAAAAAAAATGTTTTATTTTCTTAAAGGAAAGGAGAGTGTTACAGTGGAGCTTTTATATTTTGCTAGCACCGTGTCTAACCCTTGACTTATTGGCCATTATTGCCTGTGTCTGCTTTTCAATCCTTATAATTACAATGATCCAAAGGCATGATTTGACCTGTAGACTATCCAAATCCATATAATAATAAGCTATATGGTAATGAAGTTCTCTTGGTTTTTAAAAGGTGTTTCAATTAGAATGTGTCACTGTGGAAGGAAATAAGTCAGTTTGCTTTGGGACTGAATGTCATGGGGAGGCAGGACCAAGTTTGAAAGAAGATAATTAAAAGTCTAAGGCTAAATAAGCTGAGGGCACTTAAAAAGCATGGTACCCCTTGGCTCTAGTACTTTAAGAAAGCAAATGCCTTTGGAATGTATTGGCATGCCTGAGATAAGTGATACTTGTGAACGGTATTTTTGGACTAATCAATATTCTGATCTGTTGATGAGGAAACAAAGTGCCAAAGTAAATCTGATGTTGCTGTAACTTTATGGCATTGAGAATTTTTCATGAAGTGTTTTCTATGTAGAGGAATATGAAATACTGTTTACTACATTAGTGCCTTAAAGACCAAAATGTTTTTGCTCAGGAAAGCAATCCTATAGCTAAAATATTAATGTGGCAGGAATGCAAACACTGTGTTTAATAAAAATAAAGAGCTATGCTGGATCATAAGGCCCTGGGGTAGTCTTTAAATCTTTGAAAATATGTTACACCTAGAAGACAACTTGCTTCAACCCTATTCATCCTCAGCCACTTTCAATTGACTCCAAAATTCAATATGGTCTTATCCTGCCCTCTGGGAACTTTAGCACTGGGAAGCTGCAAGTCTCTTGAGCTTGTTTTTATGACAGTGATGTACAGAAGGATACAGTGTTCTTATACTAGGTGAGTCATAGTACAGGATCCAAGAGATGGGTATCCTGCAGCTCTTTCTGAGCATTTCCTTCTACGCTAGGAGTATAGTGATGAATAGTCCTGATGTGTACCTGCATGTATTCTCTCCCCTAATTTTTGACCATCTACACTGTGTACTTGCACCATGATAGGTTCAATTTTCATCCTCTACAAGGATCCCTAGATGAAGAAGACAAAGGTTTTGCACTCATTTTGGATAGGGAAGTTAAGACAGGAACACAAATGATGATCATCCAAATGAGAAGGGTGTAAGTAGCAGTAAAGAAGCACAGGAATGCCCCATTCATCACAGATTTAGGATGACTTGGCAAAAAAGAAAATTCAGTTTGACTCATTCTTCTCCATTTAAAGAAATGTGCAAAAAGAGAACTGCTTGTGTCCTTTCTGTAGACTAGATTTGTGTATATTATATAATTAATAATTAAAAAGGGGAGAAGTGGTTGCTTAATATCCAGAACAGTCCTCTGCTTATGGCAGCATATTTCTGAGAAGTAAGGCTGGTCAAGAGCAGACTTCAGGAAGTCTTGCTTTTCTGTATTTGGACATTTGTCATGCGTGTGGCCATGAGGAAGTAATTTGTAATGCACTGAATAAATAAACAACAAAAACAACAACAAAGTAAAAACCCTGATAGCAATGCTCAGTGATTGCTTCCCTAGAAGGTTAGAAATCTGTGGTTCTAAGTATTCCACTGAGTACTCATACACTGTATCGAACCATCTATATGCAATAAATTTAGATTGGTTTATTTCAAACTAAGTACATGGGCATAATCTTGAGGTCCTACAAATTCTTTTAGACTTTTTAAATTCTATTTTATGATAATTTTAAGGCATATATTTGACTAATTATAAAGACAAAACTTCCCCTTTTCCCATGATGACAATAAACAGTATTTTGATAGGGTAAGATTTTAGATTATTAAGTTATTGTTTCTTCGACAGAGGTCATCAGATCCTTGAAAATTTTATTACTGTGGACCCTGGAGAACTTCTTCTTTCAAAAGGGTTCACTATTTTACTTAAGCTAGAGAAACATTGGTTTAAAACTTTATTGTACATCTGAGCCTACTACCCACTCATCTCTTTGGGGCTTAATTTTTAAAAACTGCTTTTGTGACAGAAATGGCCAAAGTCGGTCAACCAACTATTTAGATGATTAAGATTAGCCAAGTCACTGGATTGATTTGTTTAACAATTAATTTCTCCCTTTCCCAGATAAGATGGTGATGCTTTTTTAAAAACAACAGCAGCAAAAAATCGCTGCCTTTCTTTTGTCTGTTCAAATTGAAAAGCATTCAGGAGAGTCCGCAGGGACCTCAGGAGAAAGCTCTGATGGTGAGGGGACAAATTTGTAAATGCAGCCAAAAGAAACACGTTGTGTCTTTTTTTCTCTGCCTCTGTTTCTGTCCCTGTCTGTGTCCATGTATCAGGGAGAGAAAGAGACAGAGAAAGACAGAGAGAGAGACAGGGACAGAGAAAGTCAGAGACAGAGAGAAACAAGGAATAGAAACACAGAGTTTCTGAGAGATATATATTCAGAGATAGAGACAGAAATGACAGGCAGACACAGGAAGAGACAAGGTAGACTAGATGCTGGAGGTAAAGACAGCTGGAAACATGTGCTGCTCATAGTCAATTGAGGAGACTTCGGTCTGAAATTATCCCCTCTGTGGCAGTTTGAAATTATTTTATGACTCCCCAAAAGAGGAAGATTATAATTATAAACTGATCTTTTCCTCTGGGTTTGATACCCTTTGATTGCATTCGACTCAGCTGAGGTTTCTTAGATTACCTGTTAAGCTTGAGTTAGGGCTTTTTTGATTTGACTACATCAGGGAGTGTGACTCAAGTTGAGTCCCCACCCCCTTGCTGGGTCTGATATAAACCGACACTCACTCAAGAAGACACACGGGAAGAGAGAGCACAGTCATTTTTTTGATCCAGCCATGTGGAGGCTCAGACAGCTAAAGCCGTGGGGAGAGATGAATCATTTTGCCTGATAGCTTACATTTGACCTTGGGAAGAGAGCCAAGACTAATATAGGAGACCTGGAAAGCAACAAGCCCTACGCCAGCAGAGAGAGGACTTCACTTAAGCATGAAGTCTCAAGAGGCTGGGCCCATGGAGCCTCAAGAGGAAAAGGAAGCCCAGAGGGGAAGGCAGAGACCAGGCAGAGATCGCCCGCCATCTTGCTTCAACATGTGGCAGCTGACTTTGGTGAGAAAGTGCCTCTTACAGTGCCTTGAGTTGGACTTTCCACAGCCTTGTAAATGAACACTTTTACCCCAAATAAATATAAATGCCCTTTATAAAATCCCACAGATTTCTGGTACTTTGCATCCGGCATGCCTTTGGTGGACTAATACACCCTCTACATGGTAGAAACACAGATCAGAAACCTGGTGTGGAGAAGAATGGGGAGATCTCTAGCCTGCTACCACTGCCCACAATTTTAGTCATGATTTCATTCACTGATGACATGCTAGGTGGGACCAGGTTTAAGCTGTAGGAAGTAGAGCTGAGAAATAGCAGCACCAGCAGTAAAGGTAGGGAAAATTAATCTCAGCCAAGTGCTGCTTTGGGAAAGCAAGAAGAATATCTACTTTGTCAATGAAATTTTCTTCTGTCAGAGCCAGCATAAAGTTGCAAGTTATTGGAACTATCAGGAGCTTCAGCAGGGACCTCTGTGGCATCCAAATAGGGTAGATTTATGCAGCCTATGGAAATTCTAGGCAGCTCTTCAAGGTAGAATCAGTCAGGGACTAAGATGTTTGTTAGTTTCTAAGGCTCTGTTCTGCTTTTCAGCAATGTCTTTTTTCATAAGGCTTGCAATCCAGGCTTGAAAAATAAGATGCCCTGCCCAGTGTGGGTTGTTATATATTAACAGCCTGGTTTCAGAACCTTGGAGCAGAGCCCTGTGCATAGGCACATCTCATTGTGGGGTTTGATAAATATTTGCCGGAGAAGGAAGAGAACATCAGAAAGTTCTTCCAGAGAAGCGTGTGGGGCATTTGCTTGAAATCAAGTCTCTCAGCATTTCTAGCCTGGTCCATGTTTCGATTTAAAGTTCTTTGGAGACTTGTATGGTCCAGGAAGGGGGACAGTAGAAATGTGCAAAGAGCCTGATCCCTCAGCTTCGATCTTCACTGAGACCCTTTGGTGTATCTTGTGTCCCCTTGTTTCCCCTGCCATGGAGCTGGGCTGCACTTATAGGAGCAGTCGAGACCCTGGAGAACAGTGAAAATCTTGGGCCACAAACACTGCCTCAGTTAGGAGCTTACCTCAGAGTTGATGGACCAATACACCTGGGACTTTTTCCCACCTAGGCCCATTGTTTGGAGAGCTTTGGCTTGGGCTTCAGGGTCTTCTCCATATCCAAAGGATATGTTCTAGTGTCTGTACCAATAAACCAACCTCCACATGGAATCTAGAGCAGGAGACGATTGTGTAACTGATGACTGACTCCCTCTCTGATATGCTTCTCTATCCAAGATCTTATTTATGGCAGCATCTTCCACCTACCGAGGACCAGACCCTGTGACAATCTTTATGTGCATAATCTCATTTAATGTTATTTTTTTCCTAATAAAAACTGTATTTACGTAGAAGCATTCAGAATGTCAACAAAACAGCTGCAACTTTTTTTTTCTTTCTCGCAATTACAGAGTGGTATTTCATTAGCAGAACCACAATTATTTCGGATAAGTTGCATCAGAGACAACTGGAGATGAAAACTAATTTATGCTGTGTACCAACAAGAACCTGCTTTAAATTTCCATGCCATCTTACAGCCCCCATACTGTACCAGGCAAGGTTAGTGGCAAGGAAAAGACCACCAGGACAGAGCTATCTAAAGACACATTAGGAAGTGTGTTAACTATACACAAAAAAAGACACTGTACAGTTTAAAAAATCTTACATAGCCTTACATTTCAATATTTTTTTCTTTAGAAGGTGTGAGCTGTGTACAGGGAGGTTAAAAGCTTTATTATAGACAAGAAAAAAAACTGGGCTAGAACCAACTTATTGTCATCATCATCTTCATCTTCCTCCTCCTCATTTTCCATCTCTTCCTCTTTCTTCTTGCTTTTTCAGCCTTGCAGACTCCCTTTTTTGCTGCACCAGGCTCTCCTTTAGCCCGGTAAGCAGGAGTATCCTTTTTGTACTTCTCCTTCCGCTTAGCAGCCTTCTTTTCAAAAGGCTGCCTGTCTGCAGCAGTGTGATTCCGCATCTCTCCCAGCTTCTTTACAACATCGCCAAGGGAGAGGCCAGGATCTCGCCTTTGATTTTTGGGTGATACTCAGAACAAAACAAGAAAAAGGCCAAAGGAGGCCTCTTGGGTGCATTGGGATCCTTGAACTTCTTTTTTGTTTCCCCTTTAGGAGGGATATGGGTTTTCATTTCTCTTTCATGACGGGCCTTGTCCTCCTTGGCCATGTCTTCAAATTTTCCTTTCTCAGGTCCTTCCACCTCTCTGAGCACTTCTTAGAAAACTCTGAAAAGTTGACTGAAGCGCTCTGATGCTTCTTCCTGTGCTCCTTCTGGAAAGTTTGCCTGAAGCATGCATATGATGACATTCTGCCTCTCGGCTTCTTAGGGTCTCCTTTACCCATGTCTACTCGTTTTGCATCTATGAGGCTGAGAGTTCCCCGGCGCCCACCAGGCTCACACTCGCCCCAGCACTGTCTCTGTGGAGCTCAAATACTGCAATGACTGCCCTCAGGAGCCAGGTGCAGCCTCCTAATGTTTTTGTAAAATGCCCTCTCAAGTGGTAGGTATCGTTATTTTGTACCCTTCTTTTGAGGAAATTGCAGTTCAGAGAAATATGTAATTGGCCTAGTTGTAGTGTCTGGGACCTGTTTTTTAGGGAACTCTCCAAAGACTGCCCTCCTAGGTCCTGTCACGTGTACCCTTTTCACCCTCTGAAGAGAGGCAGTTGAGTTCAACTGTATTCTCTTCAATTTAATGAGAACGTATCCTCGAGGGCAGGGATAAAAGTGCACAGCAATTGTCTGGCTGCGTGGACAGGTGCTGGTGCTTTTGGGCGATGGGGAAACTGGAGCAGATTGGACTGGATTCACAGAGAAGGTGGAAAAGGTGAGTAAGGGTCTAGCATGGAGAGACCAGGGAGAAGGAGCCTGGAGACTGATGGAACCAAAGCTCGGCAAGTCAGAGTGCATGCAAATGCCATGCAGCCTTACTTTGCTGGAGCACAAGGGTGAGAAAAGGGAACCTGAAAAGCCTAGAAGGAAATCCTGGTGGGGCTGGGGTGGGGAGGCTTAGTGCTAAAGTGAATCCTGCCAGGGGTCGGCAAATTCTCCCAGCACAGCGGGAAGCTGTGGACTTCATACAGCGTCCCTGAGACCCAAAAAGAAGAGAGAAAACAAGGTGACCTTTGGCTGAAACGGGAAAGCATTCCAGATTGGATTTGATGAGGAAGCAAAAGGGAATTCTGTGAAAACTGCTTGAGGCTCGTGAGTCCAGGCACCTTCACCCCTCCTTGTCCCTGCAGCAGCTGTGTGGGGCGGGGCCAGGGGAGCAAGGAGACATCACGGTAATTAGCAGTTTTCAGGTAGAACTGTAGGTCTGCACTTTTGGAAGTTTTTTCTTTCTTTCTTTTTTTTTTTTTTTCAAATACCGCAGAGACAGTGATAAAGTGCTGGGTGAAATTAAAAGGTTTCTGGTTAACGGACAACCCCGTCAGGAATTGCTGAATTAAGCATTTGCTCTTCACCTTCCTCAAGTGCTGTTCTCATCCTGTGCTAAACAGTGCAAAGAGAAACATCCTGAGATAGAATATCAGTGCTCTTTGTTCATTTTCAGTTCTGTTTTGAGTAAATCATCCAAGGGCTGATTATCTGAAGAGCAAAGCTGGGGTCAACCGCAGAGACTTGGAGTGGGTATATAAGATTTGGGCAGGGCGGACTCAGCAGCGGCTCCTGTGTCTTCACTCCTCCTTGGTGCATCTTGGAGATCATGCTGTTAGGTGTTCATTCCAGGAGAGATGTATGCTGTCCGCGGGCTTTCAAGGCAGTTAAGTATGGAGTGGAACGTCCTCTTTCTTTACAGACACTCCCTCCTTGATAGACAGCAAGAGAAGGAGGGAGAGAGCAAGGTTTTTCAGGATGGAGAAGGGTCACAGCATAAGCCTCTGCATTTCCTCAGACCTCAAATTTGCTATTTAAGACTTTGAATGAAAAGAAAGGGGGGGGGCACACAAAGAAAAAAAGGAAACTCAGAAAACCCAAACGACATGGCCATAGTTTTAAGCACCATTTTTTGATTCTCAGTTTCATTTTATAATAGAAAGGAACAAAAACAAGTCTAGAAATTGTCCTGTAGAAACCCTAAGATATGTGTGGTGATAGAAAATGGAAAATAAAACGTCACTTCGGAGGCTCAAGAAAGGCCATCGGTTTGCAATTTGCAGAATTGAAGATGTATGTTATAAAGTATGGGGAAATTTTTATGTGCAACATTAATGCAATGGATTACATAAAATAAATCTGGGGAGAAAGTTTTTACCCCGAGTCCCAGAGTCTCAGACGTTTAAATCAACACTCCAGTCACTGGTGAGAACAGTTTCCCAACTGATGTATCAGTGCAGCCAGTCAAAACAGAAGACGTGCCCCCAGCGAGGAAGCAGGTGTGACTCTAAATTCTCCTCTCAGCCTAGGGACAGCATAGGCTCTGTGTGGAAATTCTGTAACTGTAAATCCCAGAGTTAAATATGTTGGCCAGAAATTGCACTATAAAGAAGTCTCATGGTCTGTAATCATGGTCTTTCATAAGGATACCTTGCAGCTTGCAATTATTGCCCTTGAATGTCTGCTGGGACAGATCCGATGGAATTTATATTTGTGTCTCTAGGAATCAGGTGCTTAAGGGCCTCTTTATGGGAATGCACAGTGAGGCTGGATCTGCTCACAGAATTCTGCCCCCAGGTTAGTTGGCATGATGGATGCCTGGCTGTAAATATGGACCCAAGGATAGGTCTCAGGAAAGAGCTAAGGCCTGAGAAGATGTATGCTTGGACAAGGGTTTGGGGAGTGGTGAGTCTTATGACAAGACTGTAGAATTTAATTGCTGATGGGATCTTATTGAGCAGACAGGGAAACAGAGGCAGAGAGGACATCTATGGGTTCTGCTTCAGTTTCCAAGCGGAGACCAAACATATTTCTGCATGTGTTTTGCTCCCTCTTCTGAGCTTCCAGGGCCATCTACTCCTCTGCAGTCAGGAGGGTGAATTTCCATTTGCCACTCTCCTCCATACTCACCTCCAGTCTATAGGTTCTTGTCCTGCCATTAACACAACCATTGTCATACAATAGCACAATACTTCTGCAATGGCAGCTGACCAAAGAGGAGGAAATTAAGGCTACAGGGGAAGGGACATACCTGGAGTGAGAACACTTATGCCCATCAGAGAAGGGAGATTTGGAGGGGCAAGAGGACAGTGTGTGACTTATAGAATTAATAGACCAAGCCCTATATTATGTCACCGCATGGTTTCCAAACAGCATACACTGCTACCTGTTATTTCTTTCTTAGTTGTCTTTCTCCCATTCCTAAGCTTATGGGCAGTCAGGCAATAAAAAGCCCCAGTAAAAGCCTCAAAAAGAATTCTGATGTAGAAGCATCACTATCTATCACAGGTAAATAGTGCTTTGCCTCATTTGGACAGGAAAAATACTTTGTAAAATGCATCATTGTATGTATTTCCTCTCTAGGTGCTCCGGGCTTGAGTTAACATCCATAGTGGAGACATATAGTGCTATATAGAGTGTTGCTATATAGTGTGTTGAGTAAAATGCGCTTCTGAAGCACTTGACGTATGAGTCAGGACAGCTTCCAATGCCTATAAATACCAAATGGAGTCTCTTCAGCTTTTGAGATAGACAAGCTATGTCCTATCCATGCTAATGGGGGCATGTTTTAGTTCCCTAGCTGTGAAAATAAATATCACACAGCATTGGCTTAATGCAAATACCATACAGGGTTGGCTTAACAACAGGAACTTATTGGCTCATGGTTTTGAGGCTAGGAGTCCAAAATGTAGGCATTGCAAGGCAATACTTTTTCTCCCTGAAGACTGTGGTATTCTGGGGCTGGCTGCAGGCAATCCTTTGGTACTTGGCCTTTCCATCACCTGGCAATGCACATGGCGGTGTCTTCTTTCTCTTTTGGGTTCTGGTGACTTCCTGCTTCTGGCTGCTCTCTATGACTTCCTCTCTCTATCTGAATTTCATGTTGCTTGTAAAGGAATCCAGTAATCCACATTAAAGCCCAACCTGATTCAGTTGGTCCACACCTTAACCAAAGTAACGTCTTGAAGATTTTATTTACAATGGATCCATACCCACCAGAATGCAGACCAAGAACATGTGCAAATTGTGTTACACAATTCATTCTATCTCAGGGGAGATCCCTGCTTAATATATTCCATATTCCTGATAAAGCTAGTGAGGTTCCTAGTACTATTTATGTTCAGTACTATACCATGGTATACATCAAAACTAATGAACTAATGGATTTTATTAAATATTTGTTTTAGTTTTTTTTAAAAAATCAATTAAGGTTAAAGAAGAAGAAGAAGAAGAAGGAGAAGGAGAAGAAGAAGAAGAAGCCGCCGCCACCGCTTGATCTCTTCCAAATCAGCCTGCATATAACTAATTCCAAGGGAAATTCTCTTTGGTGAAAGTGGACATTCTGTTTAACTGAATGAGGATATAGAGGAATGGAGAGAAATAAACATGTTTTGTTTTTTCACAGATGAAAGCTTGCAGATGTCCGTGAGGAGTGTACAGATCTGGGGCAAAATTTACACAAATATGTGCTTCTACCAAGATAGCAAAAGGAAGGGCAAATCTGTCACACTTTCCCTAAAGAAAGTGACAAGAGGAATCCAGATGGATTGTAATTATGATGTCACCTCTCAGGGGCCCCCTCAACCTTGAGAAACCTCAGGACTAGAAAAATAACATAGAGAAAAAAAGAGTAGCTAGAGTTCTCACAGACCAGTAGGTTTGAAAACATCGGGGACACTTCTTGGCATGAGCTATTCATTTTATTTAGAAATGTTAGCAATTGTTGGACTTTTAGGCATGACTTGGAGATAAGATTAAACATCACCAGAGCTTTAGAAATGCCCCCCACCCCCCCAGTGGAAAATTTGTAATGCTTGAGAGGAAGTAGCAAATTCACAAAAGGGTTGTAAGGCTGTTGTTAAGTCATGCTATTAGGAAAGAAAGGTCAGCCTCAAGCAGATTGGAAAATTGATGGAGCATGACTTTGGGACTTGTCTACCTCCTTAAGGACCCCTTCTGTGGACATCAAGAGCCACATCCTGCCTCGAGTTGCATACAGCCTAGCCTCTGCTTTCTCTCTGCTCTGATCTCACCTGCCATTTACTCTGCCTGCCTGGCCATGAATGGCAATGAGTGGCATTAATCCTTAGGGAATGAAGATATCAGGATTTCAGGAACTTGCTGAAATTGATGGGGGAAAGCAGCCAATTCAGGGAAAATATAAGGGTTTACATTCTGCTTTTTAAAAATCAAGGTGTATTCTTTTCTGATTATAAAAGCAATAAAAGGTTGAGTGATATGAAATTGTCACTGATCATTTTCACTTGCAAAAGTAGCTTCACGTGTTTCAATGTAACATATGCTCGTAGTATATAGTGTAAATGAAGAAATGTGGAAAATTGAATGTGAAATATAGGCTCTTCATTATAGGCAAAGTAATATAAAATTAATGTTAAGAATCCCTCATTTCTTAGGGCTCATCCTGACTTGTTTCAACCCCATACCTAGTTCCAGCCTGGACTTTCTTTTTAACCTGTGAAGAGGTGAGCTCCTCCCATGCTTTGGCTGGGCAACAACACCAGTGCATTTTGAAGCAGCCCATCCTGATCTTGAGGCATCTCCTCAGCTGAGCAGTGACCCTCCCACCCAAGCCAGGTGATGCTCACATGGTCTGATAGGTGGACTGGCCAGTGGGGCACCAAAGCACAAAGCTAGCCTTCTATAGGTTCCTTGTCTGTAGGTACAAAGTAGAGCTTAGACTGAGACAAGATATTGTGGGATATGCAATGCAGGGGAAAATGCATTGGTCTTAAAATCAGTACTCGGTCTATAAATATTACTAAAAGCTTCTGTGTGCCAGACATTGTTCCGTGCTTTGGAGTTCCAGCAGTGAACAATTCAGACTAGCCCGTCTTCAGGGAGCTTATATCCTGAAGGGCTGGAGGCAGGAGAGGTGAGAGAAGATGTCTAGACTCAGTCACTAGCCAAAGTGAGGGAGCTGTGTTTCTTGTAGATGAGATGAGCTATTATATATGAAATCACTTTGTAAGTTGTATGTTGCTCTCTCTGCATAGTTTCTATGGTTCTCTGTTTCCAAACTGCTTTGGAAAGGCAGTCAGTGCTGGACTTTCCTAGGCTGAAGTACTTTGGAGCTCCTGGAAGGAATGCCATGCTACCTTCCTTCTGTCTTATGTTTTTGGAGCCTGGTCAATTCTGTACTTTCTCTGCTGCTCCTCGACGGTCATCCTGTACTGCTTCCTCTCCACATCCATCTACTCAACGAGTTCTGGCAGGAATCAGCTGGCACACTCAGAAATGGTGATTGAAGAGAATTTAATGAGAGGATGATTTACAAAGATGAGCTAAGATGTAGGAAACCAAAGCTCCTCAGTTTTTACAGCAAGAAGCCAGTGACCACCTCAGACCTAACTGGACAAAAGGGATATGTGGTAGTTGGAACCTGCCAGAACCAGAGCAGCTGGAGAGGGCTGCATGGTGGGAGCTGTGGCCTTTGGTGGAGGAACAAAGAAGCCACTGGTAAACCATGGCCCAGCAGAGAGGAGGTGGGGTGGTAGGACAGAAATACCCTAAATTGTCTCTCCTTCTGCTTTCTCATCTTCTGCATGCAGGACTGGCTACATAATGTGTGGGGCCCCTTGTTCAACATTTATTAAGAATTTCAGTGTGGTGACAGCAGAGTGAGAACTCCCTGTGTGACCACACAGGTTGCATATCCATGAGGCTGGCTCTCCTGTATGCCTTCCATAGGCTGAACTTAACCAAATGTCAGAGGACAAGAACCTGGTTGAAGAAGGCCTTAGAGAAGAGCATCTTGGACCCCTGAAAACCAGGGGTGGGGAGTGGATTGGGTGGGGTAACACTAAACCCAGCACATAGCTTATCTTTTCTAAAAAGTTGGTATGAAT
Organism: Cabassous unicinctus; assembly: GCA_029593785.1. NCBI lineage: Eukaryota > Metazoa > Chordata > Mammalia > Cingulata > Chlamyphoridae > Cabassous > Cabassous unicinctus. The sequence goes on along the minus strand of JAQZBX010007692.1, from coordinate 12,204 downwards.
TGATATTTATTTAATAAATGAATGAAGGGCCTGAACATTTTTTGTGTTATTCTTACTACTAACCACTTGAGAATGATTCTGGGGAAGTTACGCCATTTCTTGTCTGACATGGGAGTCATTTTTTAAAAACAAACTTGATTGAGGTATAATTGACATCATAAACTGCTTGTATTCGAACTGTACACTTTGATGAGAATTGACGTATGTCTTCATCTGTAAAACCATAAACACAATTAAGATGGGGAACATACCTATCCACAGCAAAAGTTTCCCCGTGTCCCTCTGCAATTCTTCCTTCCTGCCCCTTCTGCCTCAGGCAAAGACTAATCTGCTTTGTGTAACTATAGGTTAGTTAGAATTTTCTGGACTTTTTTATAAATGAATCATAGAGTATGTACATTTTTTGGTCTGGCTTCTTTCACTCAGCACGCATTTTCAGATTCACAAATATTTTTATTTGCCTCAATAGTTCAGTCTTTTTAAATTTCTAAATATTATTTTATTTTATGGATATATCACTGTTTTTTTTTTATCTCTCTGCCAGTTGATGGAAATTTGTGTTTTTTTCCCTCCAGCTTCTACCTATTTCAAATAAAGCTGCTATGAACTTAATGTAAAAGTCTTTGTATGGACATAAGCTTCAATTTTGTTGAGTAAATATCTCGGTGTTAGAATAGGTGGCTCCTATAATAGGTGTATGTTTAATTTTTAAGAAACCGCCACACTGTTTTCCAAAGTGGTTGCATCATTTCACATTTCCACCAGCAGCGTACGAGAGTTCCAGTTGCTCCACATCCTTGCCAACACTTAGCACACAGTCAGTCGCCATTTTAACTGTTCTGATATGTGCATAGTAATAACTTGTAGTTTTAATTGACATTTCCTAATGACAAATGATGTTGAGCATCTTTGCACATATTTATTTGCCATTTGATGGTGAAATGTCTGTGCAGATCTTTTGCTCATTAAAATTTATTTTATTTTATCTTATTTATTTATTTATATATTTACCCGCCACCCTTGCCGCTTGTGCGTGCTGTCTGCTCTCTGTGTCCATTCGCTGCATGTTTCCTCTGTGTCTGCTTGTCTCCCTTTGTTGCGTCACCTTGCTGCGCCAGCTCTCCACTAGCATGGCCCGTCAGCTCTCCGCGGGTGCGGGTCAGCTTGCTCTCACCAGGAGGCCCCAGGAACTGAACCCAGGGCCTCCCATATGGTAGACGGGAGCCCAACCACTGGAGCCACATCCGCTTCCCAAAATTTATTTTTTATTATTGAGTTTTGAAAATTCTTTATATATCCTGCATAAAAGTCCTTTATCAGATATTTTCTCCCATTTTGTGACTTGTGTTTTCATTCTCTTAGTATATTTTGAAGGGCAGAACTTCTTAATTTTAATAAAGTCCAATTGATTCATTTATTCTTTTATGGATTGAACTTTCAGTGTCGTATATAAGAAATCTTTGCTCAATCCGTGATTTAAAAGATGTTCTCCTATTTTTTTCTACAAGTTTTATTGTTTTAGATTTGAGTTAGGTCCATGATCCCTATTGAGTTAATTTTTGTCTGTGGTGCTAGCTATGGTTCAAAGTTCATTTTTCTTGCATATGGATATATAATTATTCTAGCACGTTTTGTTAAGAGGACTAACCTTTCACCACTGAATTGACTTTGCATCTCTGTAAAAATCTGTTGGCCCTATATGTGTGTTTGTTTCTGGCCACTCTGTTCTTTTCCATTGATTCATTTGTCTATCATGATGCCAATATCATACTCTCTTGATTATTCGAGCTTGAAATCATGTAAGTCCTCTAAATTTGTACTTCATTTTTCAAAGTTCTTTGGACTATTTTGGGTTCTTTGCAGGTTCAGCTGCATTTTAGAAACAACTTGTCAATTTCTACAGAAAAGGCATTGGGGATTTTGATTGGAATTGCATAGAATCTGTAAATCAATTTGAGGAGATGACATTTTCACAAGAAAATGTGAAAAAGATTTCAGTCTTGCAATCTCTCCCCATGTTTATCTTTCCATTTATTTAGGTCCTTTTAATTTTTTTCAGGAATGTTTTACAGCTTCTAGTGTTCAGATTTTGCAAATATTTTGTCATATTTATCCATAAGTATTTCATATTTCTGATGAACTATTTCTAATTCAATTTATGACTGTTGCTATTGTATATATTAGTACATAATTTTTGAATATTAAGTCTGTATTATGAAGCCTTACTAAACTCACTAATTAATTTTTTAGAATTTTTAAAATAGATTCTATAGGATTTTCTATATATATAATCATGTTGTCTGTGAACAAAAAAGTTTAATTTCTTCCTTTATAATCTGGATATCTTTTATTTATTTTTCTTGTCTCATTGTGCTGGCTAGAACCTCCAGTACCATGTTGAATAGAGGAGGGGTGAGAGTGGACATCCTTGCCTTGTTTCCTGATCTTTGGGGGTGGTGGTGGAAACATTCATTTTTTCACAATTAAATATAATGCAAGCTGTAGGGTTTTTACAGATGTCTTTTACTAAGTTGAGAAAGTTCCTTTCTATTCCTAGGTTGCTGAGAGATCAATGTAGGATTTTCTCAAATGCTTTTTCCATATCTATTTTGATGATCATATGGGTTTCTTTCTTTTCTTTTTGCTGCATATATGGTGAGTTATATTGATGGGCTTTCAAATGTTAAACCAACTTTGTGGTCCTAGGATAAACCCATTTGGTCATGATGTATCATCCTTTTTATACATTGTTGTATTTTGTTTGCTAAAATTCTCTAGATTTTTTTCGAATAGCAGTCTTTAGTCTTCTTTTCTTATAATGTTTCTGTTTTTGGTATCAGAATAATGCCTCATAGAATGAGTTGGAAAATCTTCCCTACTCTTTGATTTTCTGGAAGAGTTTGTGTACAATTGGTATTATTTCTTCCTTAAATGTTTGGTAGAATTACACAGTGAATCCATCTGGGCCTGGGATTTCCTTTGTAGGACGGTTTTTAACTACAAATATAATTTCTTAGTAGATACATTAGACTATTCAAGTTCTCTATTTCTTTTTGGGTGAGCTTTGGTAGTTTGTATTTTTCAAAGAATTTGCTCATTTCATCTGAGTTGTAGAATTCATGGACATAACATTGTTCGTAACACTCCCTTCTTTGCCATTTTTAAATATGCATTTTTTTTTACTAGAGAAGTTGTGAGTTTGCAGAACAATCATGCGTAATGTGCAGAATTACCATACATCCCACTCCACCAACACCTTGCATTGTTGTGGGACATTTTTTACAGATTATGAAAGAACACTATCAAAATATTACTACTAACTATGGTTTATAGCTTACATTTGGTATATTTTTTCATATACTCCCTATTATTAACACCATGTATTAGTATTGCACACTTGTTATAGTTCATGAGAGAATGCTCTCATATTTGTACTGTTAACCACAGTTCATCATCCACCACATGGTTCACTGTGTTCTATAGTACCATGCCTTGTGCAATCCACCCAAAATGTACACTCAGTGTGCATTTTCATCAGAGAGTTATGCAGTCATTGCCTCAGAATATTTTTGAACATTTTCCATAGTACTAAAGAAAATAAATCCTATAACCTCCTATTATTTACTCAGCATTGCTATAGTACCTTCTTTGACATGGACGCAATAATATTACAATATTGCTATTAAATATAGTCCATAAGTTACATTAATTGTATGCTTTCCATGCATCACCATATTCTTACCACCTTGTAGTAGTTGCATACACTTGTTCTAGTTCATAGAAGAGCATTCATGTATTTGTATTATTAACCACAGTCTTCATCCACCCCTGGGCTCACTATGTTATACTGTCCCTAAATTATTCTCTAGCTTTCTTTCAATTGGCATTTATATCCCTGGACTACTCCTTTCAGCCACAATCACATTTATAAACCAGCTTATTGGTTATACTCACTATAATATGTTACTATCAACTCTATCCATTTCTACACTTTTATAGTCAAGCTAAAAATTCAAAATATATTAACCATCAGTACCTCTTCTCAGCCCTTATCCTATCTCTAGCAACCTACACTCTAGATTTTAACTCCATGTGTTTATTCTTTGTACTTAGTTCATATTAGTGAGAACATATAATATTTGTCCTTTTGTGTCTGGCTTATTTCACTCAGCATAGTGTTCTCAAGGTTCATCCATAATGTCATATGTGTCCCAATTTCATTTCTTCTTACAACAGCATAGCATTCCATGATATGTATGTACCACATTTTCCTTATCCATTCTTTGGTTGATGGGCATTTGGGTTGTTTCCATGTTTTGACAATTATGAATAATACCACTATGAACATCAATGTGCAAATGTCTGTTCGAATGCCTATTTTCAGTTCTTCTGGATATATTCCTGGTAGAGGGATTGCTGGATAATATGGCAGTTCTATATTTAGCTTCCTGAGGAACCACAAAACTGCTCTCCACAGAGACTGCACCATTCTACATTGCCACCAACAGTGAACAAGTGTTCCTATTTCTCCATATCCTCCCCAGAACTTGTAGTTTTCTGTTGTTTTAATAATGGACATTCTATGAGGTGTGAGATGATATCTCATTGTAGTTTTCATTTGCTCTTCTCTAATAATTAGTGATAGTGAACATTTCTTTCATGTGCTTTTTGGCCATTTTATTTCCTCTTTGGAAAAATGTCTTTTTAAATCTTTTGCCCATTTTTAAATTGGATTGCTTTCCCTCTTGTCATTGAGGTGCATGATCTCTTTTTATAGCATGGAAATAAACTGTTATCAGCTATGTGGTTTCCATATACTCTCCCATTGAGTAGGCTGCCTTTTAACTTTCTTGGCAAAGTCCCTTGAAACACAAAAGTATTTAAGTTTGAGAAGGTCCTATTTATCCATTTTTTTTGTTGTTGCTTGTGCTTTGTGTGTAAGCTTTAAGAAACCACCATCTACCACCAGGTTTTGAAGGTGTTTCCCTACATTTTCTTCTAAGAGTTTTATGGTTGTAGCTTTTATATTTAGGTCTTTGATCCATTTTGAGTTAATTTTTATATAAGGTGTGAGGCATGGGTCCTCTTTCTTTCTTTTAGATATGGATATCCAATTCTCCCAGCACCATTTGTTGAATAAACTGTTCTGCCCCAGCTGGGTGGGCTTGACAGCCTTGTCAAAAATCACTTGACCATAGATGTGAGGGTCTATTTCTGAACAATCACTCCATTTCCATTGGCCTTTATGTCTATCTTTATACCAATATCATTCTGGTTGTTTTTTTTTTGTTTTTGTTTTTGTTTTTTTAACCAACCACTGTAGCTAGGTAATATGATTTGAGGTCTGGAAGTGAGAGTCCTCCAACTTCCCCCTTACTCTTCCAAATAAATTTGATAATTGGATTTCCCATTTCTTTTAAAAAGGTTGCTGTAATTTTTATCAGGTGCATTGAAACTGTAAATCAATTTGGGTAGAATTGACATCCTAACAATATTAATCTCCAGTCTATGAACATAGAAAGTCCTTCCATTTATTTATATCTTCTTTGATTTCTTTTAGCAACACATTGTAGTTTTTAATACAGGTGCTTTACATCCTTGGTTAAGTTTATTCCTAAATATTTGGTTCTTTTAGTCACTATTGTAAGTGGCATTTTTTTCCTGACTTCCTCCTGAGATTGCTTATTACTAGTGTATAGAAACACTACTGATGTTTGCAAATTAATCTTGCATCCTGCCACTCTGCTGAATTCATTTTTTAGCTATAGTAGCTTTGTTGTAGATTTTTCAGGACTTTCTAGGTATAGGATCATATCATCTGTGAATAGAAAAAGTTTTATGTCTTCCTTTCCAATCTGGACACCTTTCATTTCTTTTTCTTGCCTGAGTACTCTAGCTAGAACTTCTAGCACTATATTCTACAACAGTGGTGACAATGGGCATCTTTGTCTTCTTCCAGATCTCAACAGGAAAGTTTTTAGTGTTTCACCATTGAGTACAATTTTAGGTGTGGGTTTTTCACATATTTCCTTTATCATACTGAGAAAGTTTCCTCCAATTCCTATGTTTCAGAGTGTTTTTTTTATCAAGGAAAGATTCTGTATTTTGTCAAATGCCTTTTCTGCATCATTCGTGATCATCATGTGGTTTTTCTTCTTTGACTTATTAATGTGATGTATTATACTGATTGGTTTTCTTGGGTTGAACCAACCTTGCATGCCTGGTATAAATGGCTTTGTTTTGGGAGAGGTTTTGGGTCACAGAAGGGTCAAAAATGTGGCATGGTAGGATCACTGGTGCAAGGTGTTGGTGATGGAGGATGCATAGGAAGGGTTTACCTGGGGCGTGCCTCTAAGATATATGAATATGTTCAAGTGGTGATGGGGCATTGTCTCTGTGGGTGGAGACCCACACAATAACCAAAAGAATATTGAATTCCCATCCTGAAGAGTTCTGTACATTCTCTAATAGAGCAGCAAGAATTCCTTGAGTTCAAGGGCAGTGCCTAGTGAAGGAAGACAGACCATTATGCCAGGCCCTTAAGATTGATGATTGTACTTATGAACCTTTTCTTGTGAAATTGAAACTTAACCTAATATTATATATTGTCTAAGAGTTACCTCCTGAAAGCCTCCTAGTTGCTCAAATGTGGCCTCATTCTAAAGCAAACTCAAGATATAAATGCACTACTTTCCCATGGCATTGGACATGATTCCTGGGGATGAGTCTCCTTGCCACCAAGGGATTATTACCAAGTGCCAGTAAGTGATACATTTGGAAAAAGACCTTGATCAAAAGGGAGGGGGGAATTTTAAATACAAATGAGTTTTTATGGCTAAGAGATTTCAAAGTGAGTTGGGAGTTCATTCCAGAGGTTATGCTTATGCACATCTCAGCAAGATCTCAACTGCTACAGTAAACATTGCCTCAAACAGCAGGGCTTCTGAGGGCTCTAGAGACATCCAGACACTATAAGCAGGACAGACAAGCTCAGGAATTTGGCACCCTGTCAGTGGGCCTTACTTTGGAATTTATGCTCCCCAGTGTAAAGAGTTAGACTCATTTATAGTTCCCCTACACATGGCTCTTCTGCCACTTTTATTTGAACCAAAAATTGACACTATACTTGTTAAATATATGTCCCAGAGACTTAAATCTTTGGTCCATCCAAGTGCCAGTTGAGCCTTGAATCTCAGCTGAGTTACAACACCTACTCTCCAGTTCCTTGGACTCAGCCAGCTCAACTAACAAGGAGATGATGATGGACAACTCTCATCCCATGGAACAGAGAGTGTCTGCAACTACAAACATTATAGCTCCATCCATCTGCCCCCTGGGATCTGAGCCCCCTCTCAATTAGAAGCAGAGTGGGCATCACCATCCCCAAATCCTCAAGATTGGGAAATGAACAATGGACTAAAATGACATTATTATTCTATTATAGACTTATTATTTTTCTAGCAGTAGAAGAACTCTTATCATTGATATAAGGGCAATGGTCACCAGAGGTTCTGAGGGCAGGAGAGGGAAGAAAAAATGTAATATGGGGGCATTTTTGGGACATCAGAATTATCCTGAATGACATTGCAATGAGAGATACAGGCCATTATATATTTTGTCATAACCTACAAAATTGTGCAGGACAGTGTAAAGTATAATGTAAACAATAGTCCATGGTTAGTAGCAATGCTTCAATATGTGTTCATCAATTGTGACAAATGTACCACACTAATGAAAGATATTGTTAATGTGGGAACATGTGGGAGAGGGAGGGAGTGGGGCAAATGGGAATCCCCTATATTTTTAATATAACATTTATGTAATCTAAAGTCTCTTTAAAAATAAAAAATAAAAATAAAAATAAAAATAAATCCCACCTGATCATGATGAATAATTCTTTTAATGTATTGTTGTATTCGATTAGCAAGAATTTTGTTGAGGATTTTTATATTTGTATTCTTTAAGGAAATAAGTCTGTAATTTTCTTTTTTCATAATATCTTAACCTGGCTTTGGTATTAGGGTGATGCTTGCTTCATAGAATGATTTTGTAGCATTCCCTCCCCTTCAATTTTTTGGAAGAGTTTGAGTAAGATTGGTATTAAATCTTTTTTGAATGCTTGCTAGAATTCACCTGTGAAGCCATTTGGGTCTGGGCTTTTCATTTTAGGGAGTTTTTTGACTGTTTCAATCTCTTTAGTTGTGATTTTTTTTTTTTTTTAAATCTTCTATTTCTTCTAGGGTCAGTGAAGGGTTTTTTGTACGTTCCTAGGAATTTTTCCATTTCATCTAACTTGTCTAGTTTTTTGGCATATAGTTGTTCATCATATCCTCTTATGTTCTCTTTTATTTCTGTGGAGTCAGTAGTAATGTCTTGCTTTCATTTCTGATTTTATTTACTTGTATCTTCTCTCTTTTTTTCTTTATCAGTCTAGCTAAGAGTTTTGCCAATTTGTTAATTTTTGTTCATTTTGTTCTTTTTGAAGAAACAACTTTTGGGTTTGTTAATTCTCTCTATTGTTTTTGTTATTGTTCTCAATTTCATTTATTTCTGCTCTGATCTTTGTTATTTTGTTCCTTCTGCTTCCTTTGGGAATTGTTTGCTGTTCTTTTTATATTTCCTCCAGCTGTAGTTAGGTCATTGATTTTATTTCTTTCTTCTTTTTTAATGTAAGCATTAAGGACTATAAATTTCCCTCTCAGAACTGCCTTCATTGCATCCCATAGATTTTGATATGTTGTTCTCATTTACATTCATCTTGAGATATTTACTGATTTCTCTTGTAAATTCTTCTTTGACCCACTGATTAAGAGAACATTGTTTAATCTCCATATTTGTGAATTTTCCCTATTTCTGCCTGTTGATTTCCAGCATTATTCAATTATTGTCAGAGAGCGTGTTTTGTATAATTTTGATCTTTTTAAATTTATTGAGTTCTGTTTTGTCACCCAACATATCATATCCTGGAGAAAGATCCATGAGTCCTTGAGATGAATGTATATCCTACTATTGTAGGGTGCAATGTTCTGTATATGTCTATAAGGTTTAGTTCATTTATCATATTATTCAAGCTTTCTCTTTCTTTATTGATCTTCTGCCCAGATGTTCTCTGTTCAGTGATGAGAGCGGTGTATTGAAGACTTCAACTATTATTGCAGAGACATCTATTTCTCCCTTCAGTTTTGCCAGTGTGTGCACCTCATGTATTTTGGGGCACCCTGGATGGGTTCATATATATTTATGATTGCTATTTCTTCTTGGTGAATTACCCCTCATTAATATTTAATGTCCTTTCTTGTCGCTAATAACAGCTTTGCTTTTAAAGTCTATTTCATCTGATATAAGTATGGCTACTTCAGCTTTTTTTTGTTACTGCATGTGTGGAATATCTGGTTTCCAGCCTTTTACTTTCTATCCATTTGTTTCCTTGGATCTAAGGTGAGTCTCTTTGTAGACAGCATATAGGTGGCTCATATTTTCTTATCCATTCCACCAGTCTGTGTCTTTTGATTCGAAGTTTACTCTAGTAACATTCAATGGTTTTACTATAAAGGAAGTTCTTACTTCACCCATTTTGACCTCTGGATTTTATCTGTCCTATCTTATTTTCACTACTCTTTTTATACTTTTAGTTATTTTTACTGACGTAATCTTCATTTCTAGACTTTCTTCCATTCCTCTCTCTCCTGTCTTTTCTTTTTAGGCTGTAGCCCTGCCTTTAGTATTTCTGCAAGGGCTAGTTTCTTGTTTACAAACACTCTGTTTCTGTTTATCTGTGAATATTCTAAACTCACCCTCATTTTTGAAAGACAATCCTACTGGACATAAGTTTCTTTGCTGGCAGTTTTTCTCTTTCATTATCTTAAATATATCATACCACTGTTTTCTTGTCTTCATGGTTTCTGATGAGAAATCAGCGTTTAATCTTATTGGGCATCCCTTGTATGTGATGAATCATTTTTCTCTTGCTGCTTTCAGAATTCTCTCTTTATCTTTGGTATTTGACATTCTAATTAGTATATGTCTTGGAGTAGATCTCTTTGGATTTATTTGGATTGGAGTACATTGTCCTTCTTGGACATGGATATCTATGTCTTTCAGTAGAGTTGGGAAATTTTCTACCATCATTTCCTCAAATATTCCTTCTGCACCCTTTCCCTTCTCTTCTCCTTCTGGACACACAAACATGTATGTTTGCATGTCTTTTGCTGTCTTTTAGTTACCCAAGACCCTGTTCAGTTTTTTTTCCATTCTTTTCTTTATCTGTTCTTTTGTGCATTTGCTTTTAGAGGCCCTTGTCTTCAAGCTCACTGATCATTTCTTCTTCCTCCTCAAACCTGCTATTATATGCCTCCAGTATATTTTTAATTTCATTTATTGTGCCTTTCATTCCCATAAGATCTGCTATTTTTCTATGTATGCTTTCAAATTCTTCTTTGTGCTCACTCAGTGTCTTTTTAATACCCTTAATATCTTTAACAATCTCATTGAATTTACTAAGGAGATTTTTTCAAACCTGTGATTAGTTTTTTTGTTTTTGTTTTTTGCTCCTTTATGTCATCTGGAGATTAAGTTTGTTCCTTTGACCCATGTCTTCCTGTTTCTTGGTATGGCTTGTAATTTTTTGTTGGTGTCTCCTCATCTGATTTACTTGATTTTTTAAATTCTGGGCTCAGTTTATCTCTTTAGTCTAAGGCTTTCTATTTGATTGGCTTCATGCTAAAGCCCCCCTTTGATACTTTGCTCAACTTATTTTAAAACTTTAAAATAGCTCATCTTTAGTCAATCAGAATTTTTTCAGGTCTTTTTTCATCTGTTTCTTGCCCTTTCTCCCTTGCTGGGGGTAGAGTAGGAACCAAGGGTGTGGTTGGTACTGTAAGCCAGTGAGGCTGAAACTGCCTGCATTGCCCCAGGAATTGATGAAGCTTCTCCCACCTTTCTCCCCTGCCAGGGGTGGGGTCAGAGCTACAGCCTTGTGCAGTGATCCAAGCCATTCCCTACCATCACTGTAATTTTCAACGAGTCCTGCTTCCCCTCATGCCAGGGGTGGAATTAAAATGGAGGCTACCAGCCTCTTTCTGACTTGGACATGTTCAAACTTTAGCTATACTTAGGAATGGAATTTGACCAGCTGAATTTACTAATCAGGAGCTGAAGTAGGTGCCTGACTGTCTCTCCCTCTCTGTTTTTGGGAAATGGAGCTTCCCACTCCAGCCAGGGAATAGATTCCAAGACGTCTTGCCCCACCAGCAAGGGATGGCCACTGGGCTTCTTGGTGTGGAGCATTCTACTCATGAATCTTCACTGCAGAGAGGCAGTCTTCTCCTTCTGTTTTTCCAAGGATATTGCAGGGTGCTCTTCTGGTCTCCTGGGTCCCCCAAACAGGTGACTGAGATAGTGCTGGCTGATTACAAACTGCACTGTAGGACGAACTGACTCTTGGCGCCCCCTATTCTACCACCATCTTGCCCGTCCTCCCTTATTTGCCATTTCAATATCTGTAGACTCTGTAATGATCTCACCTCTATTATTCATAATATTGGTGATCTGTTGCATCTTTTTTTACCCTAATCAGTCTTAGTAGATGTTTATCACTTTTATTGATCTTAAAAAGCCAGCTTTTGTTTTCATTGATTTTCAATATTGTTTTTCTCTTTTCTATTTCATTGCTTTCCACTCATCTTTATTTTTTCCTTTCTTCTGCTTTTATTGGTATTAAATTGCTCTTTTTGTCCCCTTGTACTTAAAGTCAGAAGCTGGGGTCATTGATTTGAAATATTTCTTTTTTTTCTACTATAGGAATTCAGTGCTATAAATTTGGGATAGGCATTTTTAAAGTCTCAATTTCATGAATTATACATTGTTAACACTGATAGAGACATTAGAAATTATGTTCTGTGTTTCTATTTTATAGTTGAGGAAATATAAATTAGTCAGTATCTTAAAATTAATTTATACACCTCTATTGGTGTGCTAGTTTAAGAACTTTTCTTGTGAAACCAGCTTTGGAATGTTACCTATTTTTATATCAGAAGCACAGTTTAACTACTTATTGTCTTTTAATCTTTGTAACTGAATTCAGAAGTTATATTTTATTACTCCTCCTTGGACCTGGAATAGCTGTTAGTCAAATTCAATCCCAATTTTCTTCTGTTGGCACAACCTGTGTTTATATGCATCTATATTAAGGCCCAGATCCCAGGC
>JAQZBX010007691.1:0-49875 GCA_029593785.1 Cabassous unicinctus | reverse complement strand
CAAATGAGTTCATGTGGCTAAGAGACTTCAAAGAGAGTCTGGAGGTCATCCCAGAGGTAACACTTACGCACACCTCAGTAGGATCTCATAGAACACCAAAGTGGATATCATCCCACACAGAGGGGCTCCTGAGGGCTCTGGAGACACCCAGGTCCTATATAAAGGGGGATAGCTCCAAAGATTGATGCCTTATTAGTGGGCTCTACTTTGGAATCTGTGCTCCTGAGAGTGACCTAGTTGGATTAAAATAAGTCCTCCCTGCACATGGTCCATCAGTCCCTTCTATTCAAACCTATATGTGATGCTGGAGTTTGTAGGTATACTTCCAGAGACTGGAGCCTCTGGCCTGCCCATGTGTCAGCTGTGTTTGGAATCTTGGTGGAGCTGCAACTGCTACTCTACAGCTCAGTGGAATCACCCAAGTCACTTGGTGAGGAGACGATGATGGACAACAGCCATCCCAGGGAATGGAGAGAGCCTGCAGCCCCAGGCAGGATATTCCCATCCACCATGTCCATGGGATATAAGCCCCCTCTCACTTGGAGGTGGAGTGGGTATCACCATCCCAAACACCTCAGGATTGGGGGAAGAGCTTTGGACTAGAGTAGACTTAATGGTATTCTGTTGTAGACATAATTTGATTCAAGCAATGGAAGAAATTACAGCAGTGAGGTGGAGCCAGTGGCCACTGGATGCTTTTGGGGCAGGGAAGGGAAAAGCAGTTGTTATACAGGGGCTTTTTCAGGACTTGGGAATTATCCTGAGTGACATTACCATGACAGATATAGGCCATTTTACATCAGCATATAACAAGCAGAGCTGTATGGGAGAGAGTGTGGTCTACAATGTGAACTATGGCCTATGCTTAGTGGCAAAGCCCCAGGATGTGTATATCCATTGCAGTTGATGTGCCACACTAATGAAAGATGTTTATGTGGGATGTTATGGGAGGTGTGGGAGGTGGGGAATATGGAAATTCCTGTAATTTTTCTGTAACACTTATGTAATCTAACCATCTTTTAAAATAAATAAATAAATAAATAAATAAATAAGAATTGGATGCCAAAAAAAAAAAGAGGGATATATGTGAAATCATTGATTTAAAATTACTGCCTTTTGCCATTTCCTCTAAGGTCAGTTCATCATGAAAAGCATTACAATTTTGGTATTTTATTTGTGAGTTATGTGGATTATCTCCATTTGGTGTGAGTATATTCTTACTTTATATTTTGACTACAGGGAAAAGAATAGCCAACATCTCAGGAAAAGTGGACAATCTCACTGTTTTCACAGAATTCCTCCTTATGGATATCTCAACCTCCTGAGAGCTCCAAGTCTTGCAAGGTCTCCTCTTCTTAGTGATTTATCTGGGAGCCCTGACTGGGAATCTTCTAACTGTTACTGTCATTATAAACAACCCTCATCTGCACTCTCCAATATACTTCTTTCTGTGCAATTTATCCCTCATAGACCTTTGCTGCATTTCAGTTCCTGTTCCCAAAATAGTTGTGAATTCTCTGTCAGACTGTAAACTGATTTCTCTCTCTGCATGTGCTGCTCAGATTTTCCTGTTTATCTTGCTTGGATCCACAGAGTTTTTCTTCCTTGTGTTGATGTCCTACGATCGCTATATTGCCATTTGCCACCCTCTGCTCTATAGGCTCACCATCACTCCATGTCTGTGCACACAGGCAGCTTGTGGTTCCTGGGCATGTGGGTTGGTCCATTCTTCTGTTCACACAGGTATCATGTTCAGGCTTCCCTTCACAGAGTCTCATGTGATCCATCAATATTTCTGTGATGTGCCTCAAATTTTGAGGACCTCATCTTCAGATGTTCAGTTTTCTGAGTCTTAGGCCTTAATTCTTAGTTCTTGTAATTTTTTAATGTGCTGTGCTTTTATGTTTAAGTCCTATATTGATATATTTTCAACAGTCCTTCAAATGCATTCTGTGGAAGCTAGTAATAAAGCCCTATCCACCTGTACCCCACAGTTGGCAATTCTCATCTTGTTTGCACTTTCTTGGTTGATTGGTGTCTTTGGTCCTGGTGCAAGTAAAGCATCTCTCAGTAGTCTTCTCACAGGCATGTTCTACACCATGGTGCCCCCATTCATAAACCCCATCCTCTATAGCCTTCGGAACAGAGAATTTAAAACTTCTCTATGCAGAATGTTCTACAAAAATTTTGAGATGCCAAACAGGGTATTTTTTAACTAAACTATTCTGAAAATGATGAAATGAAGTTTAATTTGATATTTGATATTTGTTCTTAAATTTGAATATGTCTCTATCAAATATCTAGAACTTTGTTTCTGTATGTCCACTTGTTGTTTGCTTATGTGACAGTGAACTATATATATGTGTGTGTCTAAGCTTTCCAAATCCATTCATTTGTGTAATTCAAACATTCTTCAGGAAATTATTTTCCACATTTTATAAATATTTTGAATGATTTTAGGATGAATTTTAACTTAACAAAATGATATCATATGAAGAAGATGATGGAGAGAACTTCAAGATACGGGATCCTACCACCCTAGAAGAGAATATTGAGTATATTGAATTTAAAAATTCAATTCAAATAGCTTTATTTGCAGTTTCCTTTCTACAAATGTATGCCAAAGTAACAATGTGGTTAAACTGAGGCATGACTGCAGAATCAAAGACACAATAAAGATATAGCACTGAAGCTTACATTATAGTAGCTTCCCTCTTTGAAATATGGACTACAAAAACCTATCCCTCAACAGAGCACATCCCTTGGAAGATTTTCTGTCTGTCTATTAGCTGATTGAATAGGAACATATCATGGTTGATTAACTTTCTCTTTCTGCATGGTGAGAAGAACATACAGTGGTGTGACATATAGTAACAATAGGAATTTGGTTTTGTCTGAAGAATATTAGATTTTGCTTATACTATGATAAATACACTTTCTCCAACCAAAAATATGAAAACATATGCTCTTAATATGGAAAAGGTTTTAGTTTTTTGATCCTCACAGTATGAACCAGCATAATGATAGTAAAGTAATTAAATACCTCAGTATTGAATTTCATCAAAGCTGTCTTTAGTACTTTAACATCCTTATCTAGAAAATTTTCAACCTTAAGGAACTCATGCTCATTTAACTTTACCCTTTTAACTGCAAATGGTGAAATGGACACCCCAGGTTCATTATGGCTCAGTATCTATTATTCATTATAGAAGTAAGTAGTGTATGAATAACCTGAGCTTATTGTCAAAAAAATAACCATCCTGGCACTGATCAAAGAATGGAGTGAAACAGTGTTGAAACACTAGCAAAGACTGAAGGAAACAACTTTCTTAAAGCTCCAGAGAACAGTTAAAGGATTTCAGTACTGGGTAAACACTGAATAAGGTAAAAAGCATCTAAAAAGTGGTACAATCCCATGGCACACTGACTCTAACCTGCCCCACCCCTCACCAGCTAGTCATGGAGTTGTCCTGCACTCCCACTGTGGATCCCTGCTCAAGAATTTGGAGGGAGCACAGTAATCCTTGTGCACATGTTGGAGGCATGTATGTCTGGCCCAATCTGCTTGGTTCTGGCCTGAGGGACTGACTCTCTATCCCAGCACATTAGCTATATAAAAGGAAGCTCAGAGAGTTCTTCTATGGAATATTGTTGGAGAGCAATCAAGCTGTGCTGCCTTTGGCAAGAGATTGCTGTCCATAGAACATACCGTGCAGTGCCCAGGACTGTGAGAAAACATGTCTGGCAAGTGTGAACATTCATAATTGTGTAAAAGAGAGAATTCTTAAGGCCACACACACATGCTCAAGAGAAGTTGCCTATGCAGAAAGTGTCAGTATGACCCTTATTCTTTGGCTTCAAGTTTTTCTTCAAACCCACTGTGTGGATAAGGGCTGAAAGAATACATTTGCTCAGGTCAATCTGCAAGTCTAAGAAAGGTCTTTTCTTTTCTCCCTTCTCTTCCCTTCTCTTCCCTTCCCTTCCCATTCTTTTCTCTTTTTTTCCTTTTTTCCTCTCTCCCTCCCTCCCTCCTTCCCTCTCTCCCTCCCTTCCTTCCTTCCTTCCTTCCTTCCTTCCTTCCTTCCTTCCTTCCTTTTCTTCTTCTTCATCTCATTCTTCTCCTCCTCCTTTTCTTCCTCCTCTTCCTCCTCTTTTTCTTCTTCTTCTTCTTTTGTTAGCTCTGGGCATTCAAGGAAAGCTCTGTCTTACTACTAGCTGAATACAAGCTTAAGGAACAGTTGCCTCACTGTTTTAATTCTAGTAATAACATGTTAAAATATCAAAATGTCCAGGCTTCAACAAAAGGTTACAGCCTATACAATGTTATGGGAAATGATAGATGAGGAAAAGGATATTAAATTATTATAAACCATCAATGAGTATGACATGGTCAGGGACACACCAGAGAATTTCTTTTAAAACATGGTCCTAAATATTCTCAAAGAGCTAAAGGAAAACTCAGATAAAGAAGTAAAGGAAATCAGGAAGAGATAGAAAAACTCAAATAGAATATCAATGGACAGGTGGATATTATTAAAAGTAATGACACAAAGCTGAAGAACACAGAGAGAGAAATTTACATTTCCTTGGAGGTGTTCAATAGATTGTAGTTGAAAAAAGATGGATTCAGAGAAGTTGAGAAAGAGATGATTGAAATCATTCTCTCAGAGGAACAGAAAGCAAATAAATGAACTGCAAAAAAATCTCAACAGAACCTGAGGAACATGTGAGGCACCATCACTCAAAACAATATAGGTGGGAAGCAGATGTGACTCAAGTGATTGGGCTCTTGCCTGCCACATGGGGGGTCCCTGGTTCAGTTCCCAGTGACTCCTAAAGAAAACAGTGAGTTGGCACGACAGGCAGGTGCAGCAAGCTGACACAGCAAGAAAGACATAGTGAGAGACACAAGAAGAAAGACATAGTGAGAGACACAACAAAGCAGGGAACAGAGGTTCCCAATACCTCCTAAAGAGGATGAGCAAGACAGCAAGCTGATGCAATTGCATGCCAAGCTGAAGCAACAAGATGGCACAATAGGCACAAGAAAAAAAACACAATGAGAGACACAACAAAGCAGGGAACGGAGGTGGCTCAAGTGATTAGATGCTTCCCTTCCATATTGGAGGTCCCAGGTCCAGTTCCTGATGCCTCTTAAAGAAACAAGGAAGATGAACAGACACAGCAAGTGCAAACAATGAAGGGTTGGGAGAAAATAAATAAATAAAATAAATCTTAAAAAAAAAAATAGGCACTGAGGCAGTTCCAGATGGTGAAGAAAGAAAGAAGAGAAAAAATAATCATCAAGAAACAAGGGGTGAAAACTTCCCAAACTCTGTAACCTAATGCTTCTTTGAAAATAAAGTGAAAAAAAAAATTAGCCACTAAGGGGACATACAGAAGAAATTGTCACTATATATAAAAGATAACAAATCTTCTGGTGATGAAAGATATAATACAATTTTTTTCTTTCTTGTATGTTATATTTTATTATTTTATTATTTTTATTTATCTTATTGGCTTTGTTTTGAGAAGGTTTTGGATTGCAGAAGGGTTGCAACTGTAGCGCAGGAGGATCACTGGTGCAGGGTGTCAGTGGTGGTAGGAGGTGTGGGGAGGGGTGCACCTGGGGCAAACCTCTAAGGAATATGAATGTTTTCAAGTGGTCATAAGCTGTCTCAGTGGTGAAGAGGCACACAATAACCAAAAGAATATTACATTCCAATCCTGGGGATTCCTGCTACATTCTCTAGTAGAGTGGCAAGAATCCTTAGAGTACATGAGCAGTGCCTAACACAGACCAATACACCAGACCATTGATATTAATTCTTGCTTATGAACCTTGTTCTTGGGAAATTGAAACTTAGTCTAGTAATATATAAGGCCTAAGAGTTACCTCCTGAAAGCCTCCTTGTTGCTCAAATGTGGCCTTTCTCTAACCCAAAATCAGCATATAAACTCACTACCATCCCAGCCCCTCAGGGTGGGACATGAGTCCTGAGGATAATTATCCCTGGCAATGAGGGATTGTTACCAGGGGCCAACTAGCAATGCATTTGGAAAAAAAACTTGGCCAAAAGGGGGAAATATTAAACATAAGTGAGTTTTTATGGCTAAGAGATTTCAAAGTGAATCAGGAGGTAATTCCAGAAGTTATTATGCTTATGCACCTTTCAGAAGGATTTCATTGACTGCCACAGTAAACAGTGCCTCAAGCAGAGGGGCTCCTAAGGGTTTTAGAGATATGTAGACACGATAGGCAAGGCCAACAATCCCAGGAATTCAGCATACTGTCAGTGGGCTTTATTTTGGAATGAATGATAACCTATCCCCCAGTGTATCAGAGTTAGACTTATTCATAACTTTCCTACACATGGCATTTATGACTTTCATTTGAACCTGTAATTTCACTATACCCATTAAATATGTGTCCCAAAGATTTGAATCTTCTGGCTGTTCATATGCCAGTTGAGCCCTGAATCTCAGCAGAGTTGCAGCCAAAATCTAGTCTCCAATTCATTGGGCTCACCCAGGACAACTAACAAAATAATCATGATGGACCACAGCCATCAAAAAACAGAAACTATCTACTCACAGCAAGCAAGACAGTTCCATCCATCCTCCCCATGGGATGAGCCCCCTCTCAATCAGAAGCAGAGTGGGCAACACCATCTCCAAATTCTCATGATTGAGGAATGAACAAACATAAGAGGGAAATGCAACTGTGGACTAAAGTTACTTATTATTATTCTAGTAATGGAAGAACTTGTAACATTGATATAAAGGCAGTGTCACCATAGGTTCTGAGGGAAAGGAGAGGGAAGAAAAGCTGTAACATGGGACATTTTTGGGACATTGGAATTGCTCTGCATGACACTGCAATGATGGATACAGGCCATTATACATTTTGTCTAAACCTATAAAATGGTATGATGCAAATTGTAAACCATAATGTAAACTTTAGACCATGGTTAGTATCATGCTTCAATAAGTGTGCATCATTTGTAACAAATGTACCACATTAATGAAATGTATAAATGGGGAAAAGGGTTGGAGGGGTAGGGGTGGGATATAAGGAATTCCCCTGTATTTTTGGTGTAACGTTTATTTAATCTAATCTACTTTAATTTAAAAAATAATAATAAATGAATTCATTTCAGGAGCCTATAATTGTCTTATATATGTATAGAAACTTCTACTAAAAATGGCAAACAAATGCATGTCTTAAGAAATCCTTTTTCTTTATCAGGGACTTGAATATTCAAATGCTCTTAATAATGGGATAGCATAAGCTCTTCTGTTTTATCTAGAAACATGAGGAAGTCTAAACGCAACTTTGCTTTTACAAATCCATTTTATTGATACATATTAATAATGCATAAATCCATCCAAAGTGTGCAATCAGTGGTATTCAGTGTCTTCACATAGTTGGGCATTCATAACTTCAATCATTTTTAAAGCATTTTCATGATTCCAATAATAATAATAAAACAAAAAACAAACAAAACTCATCACCTCTCAATCTCTGATTCCCCTGCTATTCTTTCCTTCTCTTTTGGGTATTTTTATTTATACTTTGTAAAAACAGTCTTATATATGCTATATCACCCATATTCATAGTTCACATGAGATTTCACTGTTATACATTCCCATGTTACATTTTTTTCTTTCATTTTAGTAATATACTTGACCATAGATTTACTCTTTCAACCACTGTCATGTCCATATAATAGCTGTGGTAGTTACACAAACTATGATGTGCTTTCACCATTTCTATTCATTTTCAAACATTTACAAAAAACCTTTTTACCAAGTCTGTAGAGATTAACCCTCAGGTTTCTATTAACTACCCTCATTCTATTTACTGGTGACCTGTATTCTAATTATTAACTCCATGAGTTTACGTAACATATTTAGTTCATAATGGCACAACCATGCAGCATTTGTCCTTTTTCATCTGTCCTGCTTCATTAAACAGAATGTCCTCCAGGTTCATCTATGTTGTCATACGCTTCACAACTTCATTTCTTCTTACTGCTGCATAATAATGCATCGTGTGTATACATCACAATTTGTTTATCCGTTCATTAGTTGATTGACACCTGGGTTGATTGCAACTTTTGGCATTTGTAAATAATGTTATGAACATCGATGTGCAGATGGATGTTCCTGTCACTGTTCTCAATTCTTCTGAGTATATACCTAGTAACTGTATTGCCAGGTAACAAGGGAAGTTAATATTCAAATAACTTAGGAAATGCCAAACAGTCCACCACAGAGGCTGTACCAGTATACATTCCCACCAAGAGTGAATAAACATTCTCTCCAACATGTATAGATTTCCAATGTTTTTACTACTTCAAAATTTTTAAAACTACTTTAGTTTACATAAATGTTACATAAAAAGTTTAGGGGATTCCCATATGCACCACTCCCTATGCTTCCCACACATTCTCACATTAACAACATCCTTCATAAGTGTGGTACATCTCTTACAAGTGAGGAACACATATTGGAGCATTACCACTAAGCATAGATTATAGTTTACATTACAGTTTACACTCTGTCCCACACAATTTTGTAAGTTATGACAAAATATATAATGGCCTGTATCCATCACTGCAATGTTATTCAGGACAATTCCAATGTCCCAAAAATGCCTCCATATTACAACTCTTTTTCCCTCTCCCTCCTTTCAGAACCTCAAGTGGCCACTGCCCCCACATCAATGATGAAATTTCATCCATTGTTAGAATAACAGTAAACCTATATAGTAGCATAACCATAAATCTACTCTAGCCCATTATTCATTCCCCAATCCTGAGGATTCTGGGATGGTGATGCAAAGTCAGCCTCTAATTGAGAGTGGGCTTAGATCACATGGGGCTGATGGATGAGACTACCTTGCTTGCAGTTGCAGACTCTGTTCCTTGGGATGGGCATTGTCCATCATCATCTCCTTGATAGTTGTCCTAGGTGAGTCCAATGAACTGGACAGTAGGTATTGCAATTCTGTTGATATTCAGGGCCCAACTGACTCATGGGCAACCCAAAGTTTTAAGTCTCTTGGACATACATCTATCAAGACTAGTACTAATTATAGGTTCAAATACAAGGGGCAAAAGAGTCATATGTACGGAAACCATAAATGAGTGCAACTCTGTCACACTGGGGAGTGTAAATTCCAAAGTAGTGCCCACTGGCAGAGTGCCAAACTCCTGAGCTGTCTGCCCTCCTTATAGTGTCTGGATGTCACTAGAGACCTCAGGATCCCTGCTATCTGAGGCAATATTTATTGTGGCAGTCAAAGAGATCCTGCTGACACCTACATAAGTGTAACCTCTGCAATGACCTCCCAAATCACTTTAAAATCTCTTAGTCATAAAATCTCTTCTGTATTTACCCTTTTCACCTTTTTGTCAAGGTCTTTTTCCAGGAGTATTGTGAGTTGGCACTTGGTAATAATCCCTCAGTGCCAGAGAGGCTCATACCCTTGAGTCATGTCCCATGCTGGAGGGAAGGTAATGCATATATACGCTGAATTTGGCTTAGAGAAAGGCCACATTTGAGCAACAAGGAGGCTTTCAGGAGGTAACTCTTAGGCAACATATAATAGTAGACTGCGATTCAATTTCAAAGGAAAAGATCTGTAAGTACATTCATCAATATCAAGGACTTTTCGCAATGGTCCATCACTAGCCCATTCTGTGGAGCTAGTCACTGCCCCTGTACTCTGCCCCTGTACTCTGTGGATTCTTGCTGACCCATTAGAGAATGTGGCAATGCTCCCCAAGATGGGGATTTGGTATTCTTTCAACTATTGTGTCAATCTCCATCTACCAGCACAATGTACCATACATACTTGAACACATTCATATGCCTTAGCAGTATGCCCAAGGTTAAACTCCTCCCATGCATCCCCCATCACTGACACTCCACACAAATGATCCTCCCCTGCCAAAGTCGTAATCCTTCTGTGATCCAAAACTTCTTCAAAATGAAACCAACAAAATAATAAAGTAAAATTAATAAGATGATGAATAATAATGATAGTTTTAAAAATAACCAATAAAATAAAATAGAACTGAAAAAGTTTAAAAAATAAATATTTTTTGACATTGCATCTGTCATCACTGTAAAATCTTTTGTCTTACAGAAAATGTACAGTGAGATTTATTCCATAAATACTGCCAGTGTCTTATTTTTTTTCAATTTATCTTCAAAGAAACTC
Source organism: Cabassous unicinctus (assembly GCA_029593785.1). Taxonomy (NCBI): domain Eukaryota; kingdom Metazoa; phylum Chordata; class Mammalia; order Cingulata; family Chlamyphoridae; genus Cabassous; species Cabassous unicinctus. The sequence goes on along the minus strand of JAQZBX010007691.1, from coordinate 39,644 downwards.
TACATTACAGAAAAGTCACCTACAGAATATAGGGGATTCCCGTTTTTCCAACATTCTCCCCCTTTTCCCCTCTCCTCTATTAACATTTTACAGGTGGAAGGTAAATTTGTTACAATTGATGTACAAATACTGAAGGATTGCTACTAATCATGATCAATGATTGACATTTTGGTTTACATTTTGGACAGTACACTTTTATACATTTTGATAAAATTTAAATGGCCTGTATCCATTATTGCAAGATCACGAAGAACAATTTAAATGCCTTAAAAATGCCCTATGTTCCATCTATTCTATTCTTCCCTCCCCCTCCCCTGGCACCTATGGTAACAACTAAATTTCACTTTTTGAAGAATAAGATTTATAATTACTTACAATAATGTTGAGAACTTGACATATTGGTCTGTTTTCTTTTATTAGGCACTGCCTATGTTATTGAGATAATCTTTCCCGTCTATTTGAGAACATAGCAGGACTCCACAGAATGGGAATTTAATATTTTCTGTTTATTATGTCAGTCTTCACCCACTGATATAACACACTATGACAAAATGAACACTTACATATTCCATAGAAGCCTGTCCCAGTTGTGCCCTGTCCTGTATGCCCCACCACATCCAACACCCTACACCAGTTACCCTCCCCTGCCATATTTACCAAAATAACATTCCCAACATTGTAGTTTTAACCACAGACCTACAAATCCCCAGAGCTCACATGATCCTTCCCCTAACCTTCCCACCAAGTTCTATGGATATTCCAACACAACCTCCCACCCTATCCTCTTTACATACCAGCACCACCAAACCCAATATTATCACTGTACCACTGTCATGTCCATTTACTGCACAACTACACCTTTCCACCTTATCATAGATTTTACCCATGTGGGCATTGGCTCACAACCCTCTACTCCCCTTCTGTCTCCTTAAAACCTATCTTCCAGACTCCAGCACTGTGAGTCTGCTCAATTTGCTTAGTTCATATCAGTGAGATCATGTAATATTTGTCCTTCAGTGCCTGGCTTGCTTCATTCTATATAAGGTCTTCAAGATTCATTCATGTTATCCCATGTGTTAATATTGCATTCCTTCTTACAGCTGAGTAATATTCCATTGCATGTATATACCAGTGTTTGCTCATCCATTCATCTGTTGGTGGACATTTGGGTTGTTTCCAACTATTGGTAATAGTGAACAATGCTGCTTTGAACATTGGTGTCCGTACATTTGTTCATGTCCTTGCTTTCAATTCTTCTGGGTATATATCCACCAGTAGGTTTGCTAGATCTTATGGCAGTTCTATAGTTAGCTTCCTGAGGAACCAGCAAACTACCCTTCACAATGGCTGCATCATTCTACATTCCCACCAGCAGTGGATAAGAGATCCCTTTCCTTTTAATAGTGGCCAGTCTAAAACAGTTCGGAAAGGATATCTCCTGGTTCTTATGATTTGCATTTCCCTAATTGCAAGTGATGAATATTTTTTCATGTGTTTCTTCACCATTTGTATTTCTTTTTTGGACAATTGTCTTTTCAAGTCTTTTGCCTGTTTTTTTTTTAACCGGGAGTTTGTGTTTTTATTGTTGACTTGTGTAATCTCTTTATAGATCATAGATAATAAGCTCTTATTGAATATGAGATTGCCAAATATATTCTCCCATTGAAATGGCTGCCTATTCATCCTTTGACAAAGTCCTTTGAGGTGCAAAAGTGTTTAATTTTGAGGAATTCCCATTTATCTATTTTCTCTTCTGTTCCTCGTACTTTCAGTGTATGTTTTAAGAAACTACTGCCTACCACAAGATCTTGAAAATGTTTTGCTACATTTTCTACTAGGAGTTTTAAGGTTGCCTCTTTTATATTTAAGTTCTTGATTCATTTGATATAATTTTTGTATAAGGTGAGAGATAGGGGTAATTTTTCTTTCTTTTGTATATAACAATCCAGTTCTCCAGCATCGATTGTTTAATAGCCTGTTCTAGCCCAGCTGACAGGGCGTGACAGCCTTGTCAAATTCACTTGACTCTAGATGTGAGGTTCTATTTCTGAGTTCTCAATTAGGTTTCATTGTCAATCTGTCTATCATTTTGAGAGTACCATGCTGTTTTTCCCACTATTGCTAAGTAATAAACTTTAAGTCAGTAAGTTAGGGTCCTCTAACTTCATTCTTCTTTTTCAAGACATTTTTGGCTATTTGGGGCCACTTACCTTTCTGAATGAGCCATTTTTGCAAACACATTGTTGGGATTGTTATTGGAATTGCATTGAATCTGTAAACCAATTTGGGTCGAATGGACATCTTAAGGATGTTCAGTGTTCCAATCCTTGAACACGGAATGTCCTTCCATTTATTTAAGTTTTCTTCATTTTGTTTTAGCAATTTTTTGTAGTTTTCTGAATACCAGTCCTTTATGTACTTGGTTAAATTTATTCCTATTTATTTGTTTGTTTATTTGCTATTAAATATCAATTTTTTTCTGATTTCCTCCTCAGATTGCACATCAGCAGTGTATGGAAATGCTATTTATTTTTGCATATTAATCTTGTGTCATCCACTTTGCTTAACTCTATTAGTTCTAGTAGTTTTGTTGTCAGGTTTTCAGGATTTTCTAGATCTAGGATAATATCTCAAGTGAACAGTGAAAGTTTTACTTCTTCCTTTCTTATTGGTGTCTTTTATTTCCTTATCTAGCCTACATACTCTAGCTAGAAATTCTAGCACAATACTGAATAATGGTGGAGATAATGGGCATCCTTGTCTATTGCCTGGTCTCAGCTGGAAAGCTTTAAGTCTTTCATCATAGAGTACAATGCTAGCTGTAGGTATTACAGATATGCACTTTGCCATATCGAGAAAGCTTCCTTCTATTACTGTCTTCTCTAGTGTTTTTATCAAGGAATGATGTTGAATTTTGTCAAATTCTTTTTCTGCATCAATTGATAGGATCGTTTGATTTTTATTTTTCAATTTATCAATATGGTATATTGCACTCATTGATTTTCTTGTGTTCAACCACCCATGCATACCTGGGATAAAAGCCACTTGATTTTGGCGTATAATTCTTTTGATGTGATTTGGATTCTGTTTTCAAATATTTTCTTGAGGATTTGGGGTTTACACTCAATAGATATATTTGTCTGTAATTTGCTTTTTGTATTATCTTCATCTGGTTATGGTATTAGGGTGATTTTGGTTCCATAGAATGAGTTTGGTAGCATTATTTCCTTTTCAATTTTTGGAAGAGCTTAAGCAAAATTGGTATTAGGTCTTCTTTGCATGATTGGTAGAATTCATCTCTGAAGACACCTGGTCCTGACCTTTTCATCTTTGGGCAGCTTTTGATAACTTTTTCAAACTCTTCAGCTGTGGTTGGTTTGTTGTGGTCTTCTATTTCCTCTAGGTTCATGTAGGTGCTTTGTGTGTTTCTAGGAATTTGTCCATCTTGTCTACATTGTCTAGTGTTTTGGCACACACTTGTTCATAGTATCCTCTTATGATGTCTCTTTATTCTTTAGGGTTATTGGTAATGTCCCATCTTTCATTTCTGATTTTATTTATTTGCATCTTCTCTCTTCTTTTTCTTTGTCAGTCTATCAGATGTTTGTAGATTTTGCTGATCTTCTCAACGAACTAACTTGTGGTTTTGTTCATTCTCTCCATTGTTTTGTTGTTGTTGTTGTTGTTGTTGTTCTCAATTTCATTTATTTTTGCTCTGATTATTATTAGTTCTTTCCTTCAGCTTACTTTGGCATTAGTTTGCTGTTCCTTTTCTAGTTCCTCTGGTGTGCAGTTAGGTCTTCAATTTTAGCTCTTTTTCTTTTATGGTGTAAGTACGGAGGGCTGTAAATGTCCCTTTCAGCACTGCCTTTGTGGTGTTCCATAGTTTTTGACATGTGTTCTCAATGTCATTTGGCTCAAGATGTTAGCTGAATTCTCTTGCAGTTTCTTCTTTGACCCACTGATTATTTAAGAGTGTGTTCTTTAATCTTGATATATTTTTGAATTATTTACAGCTTCATTCCATTATGATGAGGGTGTTTTGTATATTTTCAAACTTATTAAATGTATTGTGACTTGTCTTGTGACAACACCTATGTTTTATCCTGGGGAAGGATATATGAGCACTAGATAAGAATGTATATCCATTTGTTTTGGGGTATAATGCTCCATAGATATTTGTTAGATCTAGTTCATTTATCATATTATTCAAGTTCTTTCTTTTTTCTTTATTCTCTGGCTAGATGCTCTACCCAATATTGAGAATGGTATACTATTATTGTGAAGACATCTATTTCCCCCTTCTGTTTTGTCAGTGTGTGCCTCATGTATCTTGGGGAACCATGACTAGGTGCATAAATATTTATTATAGTTATTTCTTCTTGGTGAATTCCTCCTTTTATTTATATATAATCACCTTCTTCATCTCTTATGGCAGTTTGGCATTTAAAATATATTTTGTCCTATATTAGTATTGCTACACAGATCACTTTTTGTTGCTATTTGCATGGAATATATTTTTCCAATTTTCACTTTTAACCTGGTGTATCTGACATCTGAGGTGAGTCTCTTGCAGACAACATATAGATGACCCATATCTTTTTATCCATTCTATCAGTCTATGTCTTTTGAGTTCAAGCCATTAACACTAAAATTATTAATGTAAATGCATTAACGCTAAATATTATTATACTTCTTCCATTTTGTCCTTTGGCTTTCTGTTATTATATTTTCCTATTGTCTGTCTTTTTTCCTCTTATTAATCCTTCTTAATAATTTTCATTTCTACACTCTTATCCAAGTCTCTTACCTTTGATTTTTCCTTTCAGACTGCAGCACTCCTTTTAATATCTATTGTAATTCTGGTGTTTAGCAACATACTCTATCAGTTTTTGTTTGTCTGTGAAGACCTGAACTCACTCTCCTTTCTGAAGGATAGTTTTCCCAGATACAGAATTCTTGGCTGGTAGTTATTCTCTTCCAGTACCATAAATACATAACACTTTCTTCTTACCTTTATGGTTCCTGATAAGAGTCCATACTTAATCTTATAGAGGTTCTCTTGTATGTGATGTTTCGCTTTTCTCTTGTTGCTTTCAGAGTCCTCTCTATCTGATATTTGTCATTCTGTATAGTAGGTGTTTTGGGGTAGGTCTATTCAGATATATTCTATTTGAATGTGTTGTCCTTTTTGGGTATTGATATTTATGTCTTTCATAAGGGTTGGGAAGTTTTCAGTCATTATTTCCTCAAATATTCTTTCTGCCTCTTTTCTATTCTTTTTTCTTTCTGCAACACTGATAATGAGTATGTTTGTGCCTTTCACATTGTCATTCAATTCCCTGAGACTCTATTCTATCTTTTCATTCTCTTCTCTTTCTGGCCTCCCGTCTTTTCCAGTTCAGATGTTTTGTCTTCAAAATCACTAATTTTGTCTTTGAAAATTTCAAATCTCCTCTTATATGTCTCTAATGTATTTTTAATCCCACTCATTATGTCTTTCATTACCATAAGGTCTGTTACTTTTCTTTGCAGGCTTTCAAATTGTTCCTTATGTTCATTCAGTTGCTTCTTATATCCTTTATTTCTTTAGTCATATTTTCTTTTAATTCTTTGAATTGATTTTGGAGCATTGTGTGATTATCATTAATTAATTGTCTTAAATCCTGTATCTTTTTAGGATTTTTTTTTCTTTGCCTGGGCCATCTCTTACTGTTTCCTAGTATGGCTTTTAATTTTTTCCTGACGTCTAGGCATCTGGATATTTTGGTGAATTTTCTCTGATGGTCAATTTCCCTTTCTTGCATTGAATTATTTTTTCAAAGCTCTTCTTTGATATTTGGTTCAAGTTTTTTAAAAAATTTATTCCAGTAAAAAGAATTTATTGGGAAATTGGGAAAAGAAAACAGCTTGCTGAGAAATGGGAGAGAAAGAAATACACACCAAGATTTGGAACATGCTCCTCTAGGCAGAGCGAGCCTGATATTTGGTTCAACTTATTCTGTCCTTAAAATTGTCCAGCTTATGTTATCAAACTCAGACCAGGGACTCACTAATAGGGCACAGATTTTCTTTCAAGAGTTAGGGTACAGAGATAACCACAAACAGTTTTTTGTCCATGCAGTTTTCAGGCTTGCAGATGGCATGTCTTTCCACAGACGTTTTTTAATCTCTGCTCTCCTATGTTTTGGTCTAGCTGGAGCTGAAATTCAAAGTGAGCTCTGCTGCTAAAATTCATAGGACAAAAGTCCCCTGACTTCCACTTCCTTTTCCCTTGTAATGGCTGACACAATGTAAGATATCTTTTCCACTCTCAGTCAGCTGCCACGAGCCAGGGGTTTTACCCCAACTTAATATCTTGGGAATGGGGAAGGGTAGCCCTTCTTGGCCACCACGGAGGTTTGGTAACTCATGTTTGTTGTTTCAGACTCTTGTTCTCTCTGTCCCTCACCCTCCTGGGAGTTGTGTAACACTGTCCTGTTCTGCTGAACACCGAAGCAGGTTTCTTGGATAGGTTTTGACTCTTTCTCTGTTGTTTTTGTGAAAGAGTTGATCCCTGCTTGCCTACTCTGATGCTATCTTCCCACAAACAAAATTCATTTTTCATTCCATCCATTGTGTTTTTCATTCCCATAAGCTCTGTTGCTTTTCTTTGTTGGCTTTCAAATTATTCTTTATGCTTACCCAGTGTCTTCCATATATTTTGTCATATTGTCTTTCAATTATTTAAATTAATTTACTGAAGTCTGATTATCAATGATTAATTTTCTTAAATCTTGTATCTCTTCCAGTTATTTGATTTGTTACTTTGGTTGGGCAGCTTTTGAGGCCCTATTTTTTAATGAAGTGTCATCTAGATAGCAAGTTCCAGTAAACTGCAAGTATGGTAAATATTATCAAATTTTATGCTTGGAGCCTTCAGTACAGAAATGTTTCTGATGTTTTGGGTTATAAGAGTGATAAATTAGTGCAACCACTTAAAGTTACTTGTTAGCATGGAAGACATCCATTTGATTTTAGAAAAAATAAACAATTCACTTGACATATTAACAAATTGTTTCCTAATTTTGCAACTGTTGCTATCTAGTAAAGTAGCAAATAATACATGCATTTGTTTTTCATGTATTTGGCATTATGATACAATTAAAACCATTTTAACCTTTTTTTATTACCTTGAATGAAGTGATCCATTTTTGCAAAAATGTCTTGCATTATTGCATATATTTAGGGGAACAAAGATTTCTTATTGTTTCCATTGATGTAGGCTTGGGGGCTCTAAGGAGTTTTACTGCTAGTTTCAACAAGTTTATAATTTGGGAAGTTAGGTATAGTACTTCCAATTTTTAGCAGAAAATTACTTTCAAGGTTTGGAATCTTTATTTCAACTGCTTTTAAATAAGTGGTTTGTTATTAGTGTTTTTTTTTTTTTTAAAGCATATTTTCCCTCTACCCTTTTTTTCCTTTTTCCCATTTTGTATATATAACATTTCCAATCCAGGATATTCCCCTGTTCTGGCACCAAAAGTAATGATAAATGTTAAGTGTAATAGAAAATTAAATTGAGAAGCCATTCAGCTTCCATCTTTATATACCATGAATAAAACATCATGTGTAGAGGTTTACATGGTGATTGCTCACCTGCAGTACTGTGGAGTTTAAATGTTTTTACCCCTTTTCAGTGAAACAGGAAACATATTCATCTACCAGTAGTACTATTTCCTGTATATTTTATTTTTGATGGTAATTCTCTATCCTTAAGACACTATTGCAACCGAATTGGGCTTTACAATCTTGGCTTTAGTAGGACAGGAGACAATAGATTACCATCTTTATTGCTGTAATGTGTTAAGCATTATATGTTAGTAGGATCTAATTGTTTCAATGGAAAGGTTTCTTTGAGTTTCCTTTTTGAATGTGTTTGGATTAAATATGCAATAAAAATAAAAATAAATAAAAAGGAACAGTAAAGGAACAATTGAGGTAGTAAAAGGAATGAGAAGAAATAAAAATGCCTAGACAGAAATTTCTAGGAGTAATGCTTCCATAACTTGTTGAGCCACCTTTTTCTGTTATTTTATTTTTGAATGTGTTAAAGTTTAAATAAAAAAAGAAAGAAATGTATATACACATGAAAGAGACTCAACAACCTCCAAAGAGGATAATCTCATATACATCCATATTGTGGTATATTATAATCAAACTTTTGAAAGCAAATGATAAAGATGGAATTCTTAAGACATAAGAGAGAAGCAATGCACCATATACAAGAGGGCTTCTATTAGATTTATTAGCAATTTCTCATCAGAATGCGTGGAAACAAGAAGGAAGTGGACCAAAATATATAAAGTGCTGAAAGAAAATAATTGCCTTCTAAGAATATTATAGCTGGTGAGACAATCATTCACAAATGGGGTAGAAATTAATGACATTCCCAGATAAACAAAACCGAGAGTGTTTGTCACTACTAGACATGCCCTGCAAGCCATGGTAATGCAATTTCTTCAGAATGATAGGAAAGGACAGTAGAAAATATATTCAAGCCATATGAAGAAATATGGATCTCTGGTAAAGCTAAAACATAGCAAATATAAATGTCACTACTATTGTGTTTTTGGTGATTAACTCCACTTTTTGCTTACAAGTGATTGAAAAGGAAAATTCACAAAATATAATGGTAATGATATACCTCAATAAAATTTTAAAAAATATATAATACTGGTAAAGCAGTGTTTTTGGGTTCATAATATATAACATATTTTTTTAAAAGAACTACATTCAAGTGGAGACAGTAGGGTATAGGAATATAGTTTGTATGTACCATTGAAAATAAGTTGGTATCTAATATAACAAGAATGTTATAGGTTTAGGATGTTAAATTTAAACCCCATGGTAACGCTAAAGAATATATCAGAGAATATGCAAGCTCACAGAGAAAGAAATTGGAATACAGCCAGCAAAGTGAAGGGGCATAAGGGTATGAGGAGTTAATGCATAGTGGTTGTGGGGTTTCTGTTTTGGTAGACAGGAAAGCTTTGGTAATGGAATGTGGTGAAGGTACAGAAATGTTGAAAATGTTTGAAATCACACTGTATGGTATGTTTGTGAGTGGTTGATATGGTAAAGTTTATGTAGCATATATATTCCCAAAATTTAAAAATTAGATTGAGCACCTAAAAGCATAATGATAATTAGCTGCAATATATGATCCTGGATAGTATCTAATAAGAAGGAGATGGGACCAATAGGACATTAAGGGACACATGACAAATTTGGAATAGAGATTGTAATATACATCAATGATACATTTCTTAAAATTGGTAACTGCATATACAGTGGTACCTTGGTACTCATATTTAATTGGTTCCAGAAAGCATGATGAGTACTAAAAATGATGAGTGCCAATTTTTTCCATAAAGAAAAAAGGTAAATAAATTTAATGTGTTCCCAAACCAAAGACAATGAACATTTTAAGGCAATATGTAAAAAGATAGGGTTGTATATCATTACTTTACATGAGAAATAAACATAAAATTTAATAAATACTTAGATTAAATAAAATAAAAACTTCACTTTACCTGTACTGAGAAGAGTCCATGGCCTAATGGGATGGTGGTAGGAGATTAGTGAGGAGGAAATGTTAAATGGAGTGTTGCTGGAAGGAGAGTCCCCTTAAAATAGAACGTTGGGCACTTGCATCTCACATATTCTTACTCTTTTCTGCCTTTTCTCAGCTTGTACCACAGGCTCTGACACACTCTGTCACCTTCACTAGAAAGTTATCCAATGAAGACTGCTTTTGTCTTCTTTTCAGAATTCCTCAGAAGTGTGACATTTCTGCTTGTCAGAACTTTGGATGGTATTTTTCCACAAAATTTTGAACTTCTGCCCATTTTGCACACATTTCTTTTATCAAGGAACTGGGGACATCTTCTCTTATCTCCTCCTCACAGGAAGAAATCTCTTCAGGCACCTCTTGTTGCTGCTTCTTCTGTAGTTCCTGGAGCTCTTCAGTACTGAGCTTTTCATGGTGTTCCTCCACTAACTACTCAGCATCAGCAGCATTGACCTCCAAGCCCATGGATTGGCCCAAAGATACAATCTCCTGAACAATTGGACCCTCTGTACCTGCAGGCTTGGGGTCAGCTTCTGACCACAAATTCTGGCCTGGTAATGCCTTCTCCTCTTTTGTGATACAGGTTCTACTTGGCATTTTTTTCCCAAAAAACTCCAGTATCATCACATTTAAAAATTAGTGGGGAGTAAAATCTTTAGCCTCTACATAGTCTTGAAATCCACTGATGAATTCATCAGCAGCCTTTTTATTAGCACTCCCTGCCTCATCATGCCTCACAACACTATGGATGCTGATCTTTTTAAAATTATCAAACCAGCCATGACTGGCCTTAAAAACTTCAACACACTCATCACTCAGTTCCAGTTTGTTTTTCAAAAGATCAGCATGCAACACATTCATTTTTTCACAAATCATGGCTTCTGATACACTGTCACCCACTAACTGCTTCTCATTTACCCAAATTAATAACAGCTTTAAAACTTCCTTGAGTGTTTGGGAATGCTGCTTTGTTACTGCTTTAACTCCTTTTGCACCATCAGCCTTTTTATCACTTCTTTATTCTTAATGATTCTGGAGACAGTTTTTCTATGCATACCATATTCCCTAGCAAGGTCAGTAATGTGAATACCACTCTCATATTAACCTATTATTTCATTTTTTTGCTCAATGGTGGTGCAAAGTAATTTTCTTTTCTGCTCAGCACTATCACTGTTCATTTTCTTAGGATGCATGAAAAAAAAATGCACAAAAATACACAAAATTACCACAGAAGCTAAGATAAAAACACAATGGGATGTGCACAGAGCAAGAGCTATTGTATAAGTGAATATCCTGTTTCTTAGGAAATGTATGTGGTACTATCAAGTTCAAGGAGCACCAAGTATTCAAGCTAAACTTGTGTTCAGAAAATTAATTGATACATGTATAGACAGACAGAAAGAAGGATAAGTAAATGGATACATAGAGAGATTGATTGATGGATACATAGGATGATATGGCAAAAGGCAAAATGTTAAAATTGGTGAATGTGAGTATCTGGAAGGAAGGGGATGTGTTGAAGTTCTTTGTACGGATTTTGTATTATTTGTATATCTGTCCTGTAAGTGCAAAAATATTTCAAAATAAAAAGTTAAAATATAATAATCCTAGTAAGAATCTGAAATGTGTCCATATACTTGTAATGTCTGAAATATATCCTTATATTTTCAATTTTTCTATAATTGATAACAACATCATGTTGCTTTTAAAAATAATTTTGTTACTACCTCATTCATCTGCACATGTCTTTCCTTGGAAAGACATCACTATACAATTTCATATTCAAATAACAATATTGCAAAGTCTAAGGATAAACTTCTGTTTGTTTACTTGTTGGTAACTTTATTTTATACCAAAACTGGAGTTATATTTAAATGTGTAGATATGTATGTGGCATTATTGTACAATTTATACATATTTGATTATATAGATTCACTGATATTTAATCTCCAAGGTCTAATTTTATCTAATTTTATTAGATAAAATTCTAATAGTGTTCTTGTTTAAATATACTTATGTTGTTTTGTGGTTTTTTTTTTAAAGAAACTTAGGTTACATAAATGTTACACAAAAAATATAAGGGATTCCTATATGCCCTGCTCCCTAGTCCTCCCACATTTTCCCAGATCAACAACATCCTTCATTAGTGTGGTACCTTTGCCACAATTGATGTACACATCTTGGAGCACTGCCACTAAGAGATGATTATATATATAGGAATCTAATAGTGTTCTAATGTTCATTCATTTTGAATTTTTGCTACATGATTTTTAATTTTTTGGATTTCTGAAATTTTACATTCAAATTTCCATGCATGTGTTTTTAATTAATATTCCCTTCATCAGGAAAGGTATGTCAGTCAAAAATCTTAAGCTTTTCAAATGTATGTGGATTTTCTCATATTTTTCTTGTAATTTTTAAATCATCAAATTCATTTTCCTCAATATTAGGATGAGCATTTATTTCTTGCATATTTTGTACTTTTTTGTATTTTAATACTAATTCATGAGACATGATCTTCAAATATATTTAAACTATATTAATGATCTTTTAATACTTGAAATTATGTATGTAAATATATAATTTCCATTAACACTCTAGTATTATTAAGCCTGATTTATTTTCTCATAGCAAAACAAAGATGAAAAATTATGCTTTAACTCTTTGTGTATATAAACTAGAAGTTTTTAAATATTTTACTGTCCCCTTAATTGTTTCAGGGCATTAGAAGTCATTTGAAAATGTCTGTTTATCTTCTTTCTTATTCAAAATCTGACTTTCTCCCAATGCTTTGCAGTTTTAAGAAGTTGTTTTTTTGTGTTGTTGTTGTTTGTTTGTTTTTATGTGAAATAACCACCGAAAAGCTTCTTAAGATACTAACTACCTAAAAGCTTCTTAGGATCTCCAGATCTGGGAGATAAATTGCTGACATGCTTTGTTTTAACTTTTTTTTAGTTTATCATTCATATATAAACATCATAAACAAAATGTTCAGCAAATTTTTGAACTGATGTACTTTCGTTTAGAAATATGCAGGAGTAACTGGCCATAATTTACATTGATCTTCTCCATGCCTTGTAGAAGGACTCTTTCTTCTCAGAATTTAATCTATAAAAGTTTTCCTTGGTTTCCCCTGACAATTTACTTTTTTCTATTTGGAAAGAGAAGCACCCTCACATATTTTATGCCTGCAGGTGGCAGCCAGCTGAAGTCTGAGTACTGCTAGTGTTAACATGAGGCTTAGCAAAATCTAAATTAACATACCAGGACTCAAAATTACATATCTTTCCCTTGGCTAAAGGTCCATATTTCTGAATTATTGATGTCCTAAAGCATCAATCCTTCTTTATGTTTCCATATATACTATCAACTAAAGTTTTTCCTCTTCATTAGATACCAGTTTTCAGATGTTGTCTTCCAATATGCATAAATATCAATTCATGCATATTTTCTTATAGTCCTCATCATGGTTGATCATAACTTTCATATTTTAAAAATATTTTTATGTTGTCTTAGGATAAAGTATAAGTATATTTGTCTTGGACTAAAAGACCGATATTTGATCCATATAGGATTTCAGGTCCTACTGCTGCTATATCAAAAACAATTAAGCTTATCCTTAAGTCCTTATTTTCTAAATCTTATCAATGTTAACACGTTGTAGCTATGCCATCAGGTTTATTGGATATTTACTGCCAACTTTAGAAACATTCTCCATATCCATTGTGCCAGAAATGAGGAAATTTAGAGTTTAAATTTGTCAGAGAATTTTTACATGAATAAACGGATTGGTAAAATAGAGCTCAGGAGTATCAGCAATGGTTTTATACTAACTTGTTGTTGCGTAGTTGGACATAGGTCTACAGTAGGGCCAAAGTTTACAAGAAGTTGCTTCTCAAATATTGAACATTTAAGAAGGGTATACCTTGTTCCAGAAGCTTGGGGACAATACACTTATTCTCCCATAAGGGAAAATGTTCAAAACTGTAATCTTGAAAATGAGAATAGGTGGATCAGGTCAATTTTTAAGATATTAAACAGAACATTTAGCAGTAAAAATATTTCTCATTGCTTGAATGTAACCAACTATCTGACATTAAATTAAATGATGCACTAATTTATGACCCCTTGTCTCTGTGACCAAATATAGAAAAATATTTCTCTTGCTTAGAGTACATGCCCATTGACTGTCCAGACACTATTAACTGAAAAATATTATTACTGAAACAACGACATATTGCTTCTGTCATATATCATGTTTCTAAGTGAGAAGATTTGAAAGTCTTCAAGGGAAGCATATGGAAGTGGTTGACATTAAATATGAAATATTTGAAACTTGATATTCTTTTAAAAGGTGATAGATAATGCTTTAGGGAAATTTGTTTATGCAGAATGCCATATCAGTATAAATTTATTAAATAGATATATGATTTATTGAAGAGTATATATCAAGTGGTATACTCTTAGTGATATCCATAGTTATCAACTGAAATGGGAATTAAAAATAGTAGGTGCTTTTCATGATGGATTTATTTTTACCTGAAGGATATAAGCACTTATATCTTATAGGTGAATGACAATTGATGAAAACCAAATCAATATATTTCAGTATTCATGGCCAAATGAAATTCAAATTTTACACAGTAACCACAAGGAAATTTATAAATCTTAATGGGTATTTGATCACTTTGTTAAACAAAGCTTTAACACTATTTATTTAACTAATCTTCAGCATGGTACTCTGGCTATATATTGTTAATTGGAAGGAAAGAATCTATTCTTTTCCAAATCAAACTTAGATTTTAAGTAGTGATTATGAAATGACCTTCCGCAAGATCATTTTAAAGCAGGGGTTCTTAATAACGGGTCTGTAAGCTAGAATTGAAATTCAAAAAAACATTATTCTGGTGGGGATGTGTTGGTATGCAAGTGATATATTTATTAAATAACACACAGTATAGCGTAGGCTTAGTTAGGTGTCCATGGTTTTTACCTGACTGGCAAAGGGGTCCATGGAACAATAAAGGTTAAGAACCCCTGTTTTAAAGAGAGGAAATAAAGTTATGATTAGTTAATATCAGACATGGCCATCAGATATTTTTGACCAATAAAATTTGAGAATAAGTAATGTAAGTTTATTTAACAGCTAACATATATGTACATCTACATAATATCTTTTCCTTCTCTCAAAAGAACAAGTAGCATCCCATATGCAGGGTACTTCCATAACCTGGGCATAAAATGTAGATCATTTGGTGCAAAGCCATAGCCAACATACAGTCAAGGTGTGTCATATGTTGAAGGTAATCACTGTGGCTCTCAACACTGTCTTATATGTTATTCTTTACTGCAATCTAAATGGATCTTAGCTGGTAAAACATTATCAAATGTTTTTTCAAAGCAGTGGTACCAATTTACACACATGAATAAACAATATATCCACAAATCTTTGGTTCCACTTCCTAATCAAGAATTGGTACATCTAAGTATATTTTCTCACATCTACTGAATTTGTGGCAGAACCAGGTGGTTACAATATTTCTTTTCATTGAATACCAATGGTGAAGAACACAATACTACATGTAAGATAAGAGACTTGTGCTACCATTTCTTTTTTTTTAATCTCATTATCTGTATGAGATTCTTTTTTAAATATATTTTAATTATTTCTAAAAGATACTGAGATTACATAAAATGTTACATAAAAAGTATAAGGGATTCCCATATGCCCCACTCCCCACACCTCCCACTTTTCCCCACATTAACAACTTCTTTCATTAGTGTGGCACATTCATTGCAATTGATGAACACATTTTGGAGCATTGTCACTAAGGATGGATTACAGTTTACATTGTAGTTTACTCTGTCTCCCACTCAATCCTGTAGGTTATGACCTGTATCTGTCATTGCAATGTCATTCAGGACAATTCCAAGTCCCAAAAGTGCCCCCATATTACACCTCTTTTTCCCTGTCCCTGCCTTCAGCACCTCCAGTGGCCTTTAAATTCCTTTCTAGGCCCTAAGAGTCACATGTTTATATGGTTAATGATATCAAATTCCATTCCCTTGTTTTGGATCTATTCTAGACAAAGAATTTTTTCATTGTAAGGTAATCAAATTTCATATATGATTCCATTTCTTTTACCTTTTGTATCTTTTTATCTTTTGTTATTCCTTCTCTTTCTCTTTCTCTTCCTTCTAAAAATATTCTTACTTTAAGCTACTAAAGTTATCTAAAAATTTATTATAATATTTCTTTCTCTCAAAGTAATTTTTAATTTTCTCTACAGGGTCTTCACAAGCTACATGTCTGCATATATGTGTATATACATCTGTACATACATACATATGCTTTCATGCTATTGTCAATTGTTTCTGTTATTTCTTCTCATAATAAGGATTTCAAAGTCCTTATTTTTTCATAAAAATGTTCATCATTAATGAGTATTTTATTGTGACACTAATATTTTCTGCCTCCATCACAATGATCCTATAATATTTCTCCATGCTCTATATGGTTTACTCTATTTAATTTTCTAATTTAATACCATGTTCAGTTCTCAGGAAAAAATAACATGCACTGGGAAAGTTGTATCTTTGTTATATCACTCTTTTATTATGATACAATTTTTTGGTACATGCTAACATTTCTGAAATACTAATGTTTTAACATATCTTCGTTTATTCTACGAAAACCCATTTTTCCAACAATCTTCTCCCACAATTTCCAGTCTTAGTTTGCTAAACTGTGAGGTTGATATTATGTGCCTTTTATACAAATATCATGCTAATTCTTCACTTCAGTGCTCCTTTGAAATGGAATTCTCAAAGTCACTTCAGCCATGCAGTATTTTAAGTGCAAGTGGGCATTAACAAATCTAATACTGAAAATTTCTGATTTTTGGGTCCTCTTCACCTCATTCACATTATCCTAGTTAAAATCTCTTCTTTAAGTTCTTCCTTCATTTTTGCAATTTGAAATACCATTATTAATGTTAGTTTTTAAAAATCCTTTTTATGTCATTTCAAATGAAACATATCTTTCTACATAGCAATAATTGTTTTGTAATATTTCCCACCATTCTCTGTTTTCTTATTCATTCCATTTACTGGCCCTTTTAAATGACTGCTCTTTTGAATGTATCTATTATCTTCTATTTTCTTAATAGTTATCTCTGTCTGTCTTTAGCTCTGAAAGGTTTATCTATAATAATTTACTCTCATGCATTTGATTTATTTCACCTATCACATATGTAAAGTCTGAAATACTTAATGTTACCTCATTATTCCTTTTTCATTGCACTATGTTTTCTTTTCATATATACAAATGTTTGTGTGTATATTTATCTCTATTTCTATCTGTGTCTCTATCTGTACCTCTACCTTTACCTCTATCTCAATCTCAATCTCTGTCTCTGTCTCTGTCTCTATCTCTGTCTTTTCTCTGTCTTTGTCTCCATCTCTATCTCTATCTCGGTCACCTATCTTTATGGACATACATAGACACACACATAAATGGTTATATATGTGTGTGTGTATATATATCCTTCTTAGTTCATTAAATTGGGGTGTATATATATATATATCCCTCCTTAGTTCATTAAACTGGGGTATTTTATAAAGGCCTCTTCATATCTATGAATATTTTTTTCATTACTGCATACTAATATATATAAATTTTCAATTGTATATGTATATTCATAAACCTGATGAAACAAAAGTAGTTTTTTAAAGGAGGGCTGACTCATAATTTTAGTTATCCTGTGATTTGTAGTATTATATGGAATTCAGGTCTGCAGCAAATTTATATATGCAAAAAGTAAACTGGCAGAATTGACTTTAAAATGTCATCATGTGAAATTTATTGTTCATATAATTGAAAATTATTAGGAATTTTCATATAAATATGCAGGAGATTTGCCATATTATTTAAAAGTGTTAATTTATTTCAAATTATAAATCATTGTTTCATTCAGAGAAAGAATTATACAGAATTATACAGTAAACACATATTCTTATTGCTTTATTTCATACTGTACTATAAATATTTCACTTTATTGCTTTATTACTTTTTTATTCATGTATGCATCATTCTTTCTATCCATACAAACATCTTTATTTTATTTGATTAATTTTAATTTCCAGGAAGTTAAATGTATCAGTTCTCTTCATGCCTAACCTAGTCATTATGTCTATAATTATCTGAAATTAATTTGGTGAGTATTTTTTTACACAGCATTTATATGACCATGGATTCATATTTCCTGTTCTAAATATTTTTATAAACTACATCATATAATAGTCACTCTTTTGTTTAAAGCTTTTGTAAATTCTAATTTTTATTTTGTGATGCTGTTTGTAGTTTCTTTAGACTGTCCCTATCAGATTTTAGTAATATTATATTATTACATAATTCACAGATGTTTATCATTTTTCTGTTTTGGATACCTGGCCTTTACCACTTTTGTTAAACTTTGCATTTTTCACACTCTATTTTTAAAGAAGTTTTAGATTATAGAAAATATAAGGGATTCCCATATACCCTACCCTTTCCCCCTCTCACATTTTCCCTTATTAACAAAATCTCAAATTAGTGTGGTGCATTTGTTACAATGAACAAATATTGAATGATTACTACTAACCAATGTTTATAGTTGCCGTTATTATTTACATTTTGTACCATACAATTTTATAGGTTTTGACAAAATGTATAATTGCCTGTAGCCATCATTGCAATCTCTTGCAGAATAATTCCAAGGCCCTAAAAATGCCCTATGTTCCACTTATTTTTCCCTCAACCCCCCTCAGAACCTCTGGTAACTACTATGTTTATATGATTGTTACAATTTCTTCTGTTACTACAATATATATCTAATTTTGTCCTTGACTGCCTTCGCCACTTAAGTTTGTTCAATCCTCATTACTGAATATGTTCTTTCAGATTGAGAAGGGACTTAGCTGTTATGGGGTAGATGGAAGGAACTCTTTGGTTTGCACTTGTAAATACTCTTTGTTTGGCATGGGCATTGCCCATCATCATCCTTTTATTGGTTGTCTTGAGTGAGTCCAATAAACTGGAGAGCAGGTGTTACAACTCTGCTGAGATTCAGGGATCAACTGGCATATGAGCAGACCAAAGATTTAAGTTTCTGGGACATATATTTAACAAGTATTGTGCTAATTATAGGTTCAAATAAATGGGCAGAAGAAACATGTGTATGGATATTATAACTGAGTCTAACTCTATTACATTGGCAAATGGGTTATAATATATTTCAAAATAAGGTGCACTGGGGGGGTGTTGATTTCATGGGCTTATGTGCCTATTTATAGGCACGTAAGTCCAGATGTTTCTAGAACCTTTGGGAGCACATCTGTCAGAAGCTTTGTTTCCTATAATTGTTAATGAGGTCTTCCTCAGACATACATAAGTGTAACCTCTGGAATGACCTCCTGACTCATTTTGAAATCTCTTATCTGTAAAATTTCTTAACTTGCTATAAATAAAGAAGTTATGCATATTCTCCTTCAAGTTTCTTTTGGATGATTGCATTTAGTTCTACTGGGTGCATAATGAAGACTCAATGCCCATATCCATAGGATTGGTAATGTTCAGTTTTATTAAAAACTAGACTCCCTATGAAATATTTTAACATTTGTAACCAGATTTTGTATAAAATTATTAGAGGTTAGATTGAGCAAAATCATCACCATCACTTAGTATTGCCCAGTTTGTTAATTTTTTGTATTCTGGAGGTGTGTATAGCATATCTCTGAATTTGGAATTACCTTTCCTTTGAGATTACACAAGGTGCGTTACATACTAAGTCATTAAACACCTCTCCATGAATTTAAAAGTACATAATTTTGCAGATTATGTTCTCTGAGCAACATGGGATTAAATCTGAAATTAATGATGATGAAAATTTAAATTGCAGAAAATATATATAAAACAAATTTTAGATTAAAAAACAGAAGAAATTTTAAAATATTTTGAATTTGTTTTCTGTGAAGACTAAATTTTATCACTTTTTAAAATCGTAATAAAAATGCTGTCTTTTATGGATCTTGTGCAGACAACAAAAGGAAATTATTACCATGTATATGATTTTTAAAGTAAGCAGTTTTCTTTCATGAGTTCCACTGACAAATCAAAATTCAGAGGCAGAAGCCTGTGTATTTTAAAGGAATTAATATTATAAATTAGAGACTACACAATTACTACCACTGGCACATTTCACCATCATTGGTACACATCATAATATCATCTCATTTAGCATTATATATTTTTTTAATTTTTTTATTTTTCATATATATTTTAAAAGATGCTTAGGTTACATAGATGTTCCACAAAAATTACAGGGATTCCTGTGATCTCCACCTCCCATACCTCCCATAACATCTCACATAAACCTCTTTCATTAGTGTGGCACATCACCTGCAATAGATATACACATCCTGGGGCTTTGCCACTAAGCATAGACCACTGTTCACATCATAGGCCACACTCTCTCCCACACAGTTCTGCATGGTATATGTTGCTCTAAAAAGGCCTATATCTGTCACCACAAGGTCACTCAGGACAACCCCCAAATTTTAAAATGTACCTTAGTGACACTTTTATAAAAGTCACACATTATGAGCTGGTTAAGGAAGCATTGTCACAGTTGCCTCCTGTAGGGCTTCACTATTGGCAATAAGGAGAGTTCATTGTGATTAAAAGGAATTAAAAGGAGAGACAGGAACTAGGTCAGTAAGGGGGTGGAGAGAGGCACCTAACCAGACTGGCTCTGGGAAAATGTTAGAAGCACAACTCATCTGAGAGAATGGGGCCAGGAAGACGAAGATAAGCTTTCAGAAGCCTAAATCCCCTGTGGAGCTCAGTGGAGGAATTTCTGCCTTGCATAAATGAGGTCCCTGGTCTGTTCCTTGTATCTACTAATAGAAGGGAATCAATCAGGTTATCAGGCATGTATCCAGTACCTTATGAGAGGGAATATATAGACAGATTTTTTTTCTTGTTTTAAGTCTCCTTGGATCTTCACTTTTTATATTTTATCAATTCCTTTTTTATTTGCTAAACTTGGGTACATTACCTAAAGAGGGCAGGCTAAAGGGTGATTGATGGATGAGTACTGGCAGCATGAGAAGCTCCTTATGGGCCTGAGAGGGAAGGCTGTTTTTCCTGGGTTGTTTATTTTGTTGTTGTTGCTTTATTTCTAATTTGTTGTCTTTCCCTTTCCTTTGTTTCCCTTTCTTCTTTTAATTATTTTCTATACCTACTTTATTTATTTTCCTTCCTTCATGTTTCTATTTTCTGTAATCTGTTGCTTTTCTTTCATTTCACATTTTCTTATTTGGCCTGCAATTTATAGTTTTTTCTCTCTCATTTTTTCCTTCTTTCTTTTCTCTCATTTTTCTGGCATTTTAATTCATTATATTTTTTCTCTATTCTGTTTCCTGTTTCATTATTTTATTCCAACTTTTTTATTCTTATTCCTTTGTATTTTTTATGATATTTTGTTCATATTATTTATTTTCCTAGCTCTTGCACGATACCTCTTCTACCATTTTTATTATCATTACTATTATTCTTTTTCTCTTTGTATTCATTTTCATTTCTCTGGTCATAATATTTTTTTTCAAGGGAACACAGACAACTGCAAGGATATAGAATAAGAGGAATCAAGTGTCAAAAAGGAAACAACACATGCCAAAAAATCAACAAAATAAAATCCTAGAGTAGAAAGAGAAGATAACAAACCTAATAAGCCCATCATGATAAACAGATACATAGATTCCAACAAAAATTTACAAACCATACTAAGAAAAAAAGAAGACATGGCCCAGTCTAATGGTGAAGCTAAAATGCAGTAGGAGATTCAGAACATGGAACAACTAAAAAAGGATTTCCAAACAAATATGATGAATCAACTTAATGAAGTTAAGGAAGAGATTAAGGGTATAACGAAGACACTGGGGGAACATACTGAAGAAATTGTAAACATAGATAGAAAGACAATGGATCTGATAGTGATAAACAGCACAATGCAAGAAATAAAAATACACTGGAAGCACATAACAGCAGATTTGAATAGGCACAGGAAAGAATCAGTGATGTTGAAGACAGTACATCTGAATCAGACAGATCATAGAAAAGACAGATAAAGAGATAAAAGAAATACAGTAGGGACTTAGGGATTTGAATGTCAACATGAAACACACAAACATAAACATTATAGGCATTCTAAAGGGGAAAGAGAAGGGAAAGGGGCCAGAAGGAGTGTTGGAGGAAATAATGGCTAAAAATTGCCCAAATCATTTGAGGAACATGGACATACATTCCAGGAAGAGCAGCACACTCCAAACAGTATAAATCGTAACAGACATAACCCAAGCCATACCCTTATCAAATTTTCTAATGCCCAAGATAAAGAGAGAATACTGAAAGTAGCAGAACAGAGATCCATCATATACAAGGGAAGCTTGATAAGATTAAGTGATAATTATTCATCTGAAACCATGGAGGTAAGAAGGCAGTGGAATGACATACTTAAGATGTTAAAAGAAAAAAAACTATTCAGCAAAAAATTCAGTATCCAGCAAAGCTGACATTAAAAATGAGGGAGAGTTCAAAATATTCACCTATAAACAGAAATTAAGAGAGTTGTCAACAAGATACCTGCCCTTCAAGTAGTAAAGGGAATTGTGCAGGTTGAGAGGGAAAAAAGAAGAAAGAACTTTGGAGTAGAGTATAGGAATGAATCTTATTGGTAAGAGTAACTGGAAAGCTAAAAAGAGAAATAAAAACAACATAAGACATACAAACAAAAAGATAATATGGCTAATGTAAATAATGCCTTGAAGGTAATAACATTGAATGTTGATGGATCAAACTTTACAATCAAGAAACACAGATTGGTAGAATGAATAAGGAAATATGATGAATCTATATGCTGTTTACAAGACACTCACCTTAGACCCAGGGATGCAAAGAGGTTGCAATTGAATGGTTGGAACCAAATTTTACATGCAAACAATAAGCAAAATAGGGCAGGAGTAGATACACTAATATCGGACAAAATAGACTTTAAATGCAAAACTATTGTAAGAGACAAAGAAGGACATCATATATTAATAAAAGGAGTAATCTATCAAGAAGAAAGAAAAATCATAATCATTTATGCACCTAACTAGGGCACCTCAAAATACATAAGGCAAACATCGGAAAAACTAACTGGAGAAATAGATGCCTTTACAAATATAGTGGCGCAATTTAATACAACATTATCATCATTAGACAGAACATAACTAGAAATCATCAATAAAGAAACAGAGATCTTGAATATTTCCACAGAGGATCTAGACATATTAGATGTATACAGAACATTACACCCCAATACAGTGAGATATACTTTCTTCTTGAGTGCACATGGATCATCATCCAAGATAGACCACATGCGAGACCACAGAACACTTCTGAATGAAGATAGATTGAAATTATACAAAGTAGTTTCTCTGACCACAATCAAATGAAGCTGGATATCAGTAAGAGGTAGAGAACCAGATTAAGCACTAAGATATGGAAGTTAAACAACAAACACTTAGAGAATCAGTGGTCAAAGAGGAAATTGCAAAAGGAAACAGTAACTACTTTGAAACAAATGAAAATGACAACAAAACATATCAAAACCTACGGGATGAGACTGCTCACTTTCCTCAATTCAAATCAGTGAGGTCATGTACTGTTCATCCTTCAATACCTGGCTTGCTTCACTCAACGTAAGGTCTTCAAGATTCATCCATGTAATTCCATGTGTTAGCACTTTATTCCTTCTTACAGCTGAGTAATATTCCATTGTATGTATGTACCACATTTTGTTTATCCATTCATCTGTTGATGGTCACTGGGGCTGATTCCAACTTTTGGCAATAGTGTACAATGACACTATGAACATTGGTGTGCATATATCTGTTCATGTCTTTGCTTTCAATACTTCTGGGTATATACCCAGCAGTGGAATCACTGGATCATATGGAAGATCTATTGTTAGTTTTCTGAGGAACCGCCAAACTGTCCTTGACAGTTGCTGGACCATTCCACAATCCCACCAGCAGTGGATGAGGGTTCCTATTTCACCATATCCTCTCCAACACTTATATTCTGCTGTTTTTTTTAATAGCTGCCATTCTAATGGGTGTAAGATGGTATCTCATTGTAGTTTTGATTTGCATTTCCCTAATAGCTAGCGATGTTGAGCATTTTTTCATGTGCTCTTTAGCCATTTGTATTTCTTCCTTAGAGAAATGTCTTTTCAGGTCACTTGCCCATTTTTTAAATAGGTTGCTTGTCTTTTTATTTTTGAGGTGTAGGATTTCTTTATATATGCAGGATATTAGGCTCCTATCAGTTATATGGTTGCCAAATATTTTCTCCCATTCAGTAGGCTGCCTTTTTATTTTCTTAATAACATCCTTTGAGGTGCAGAAGTTTTTAATTTTGATGAAATCCCATTTATCTATTTTTTCTTTTGCTGCTCTTGCTTTGGGTGTGAAGTTCATGAAACCATTTCCTAACACCAGGTCCTGTAGATGCTTCCCTACATTATCTTCCAAGGTCTTTATGGTTTGGGCTCTTATATTTAGATCTTTGATCCTTCTTGAGTTGATTTTGGTATAAGGTGTGAGATGGTATTCCTCTCATTCTTTTGGATATGCATATCCAGTTCCACAAGCACCACTTGTTAAAGAGGCCATTCTCTCCCAACTGAGTGGGCTTGGTGGTCTTGCTGAATATCAGATGATTGTAATGTGAGGATCTATATCAGAACTCTCAATTCGGTTCCATTTGTCAGTATTTCTATCCTTGTGCCAATACCATGCAGTTTTGATCACTGTAGCTTTGTAGTGTGTTTTAAAGTCAGGTAGTGTGATACCTCCAACTTCATTTTTCTTTTTCAATATGTCTTTGGTGATTTGGGGCCTCTTACCTTCCCAAATATAATTTGTAATTAATTTTTCCAGTTCCTTAAAAAATGCAGTGCTGATTTTTATTGGGAGCAACCTCTGAGAACCATTGTCTGAAAGATCAGTTAACAAGAGAGAGAAAGAGAAGAGAAGGTTGTGAGCCATCACTCATATGGACATAATCTATGGTAAAGTGATAGAGTATAGTTGCATATTGAAGGTCAAGTGGGTAGTGATATTTACTGGGTTTGGCAGTGCAGGGTCAACAGATGGGTAGATTAGGAAGGGTGGGTTAGAATACCGAGGATACTGGGGGGAGAGATGGGAGAGAGACCAGGTGAACACAGGATATCTGGGTATGAGGTTGAAAGTTCAGGAGTGGGAATGCTCTTATGGCAATATGACAAAGCAGTGTCACTGGTTTAGGCTATAGGTTGGGGGGGCATTCAGGATGGGGCACATCTGGAGTAGGCTTCTGGGGAGTGTGTAAGTGTTCATCCTATCATAATGTGTTGTGTCAGGGAGTGGAGACCCACACGGTGAGTGGGAAGGAGATGGGCCTCCATCTTTGGGAGGACCGATTCACCCAGAAACAGACAGGTGGGTGTCTCTTAGGAGCAAGGGTGGATCCTAATAGGGGAGGACAATCAGTGTGTCAAGACCAATTGCTGTGTATATGGGAATCCCCTATATTCTGTATGTGGCTTTTCTGTTACATATACCTTCTTAAAGATAAAATGAAAAAAAAAAATAAGACACTGGGGAAATAAATGGAAGAAAATATCACTGTATGTACAAGACAACAGAGCTTACAGTAATGAAAGATAAAATGCCAAAAAAATTTTTAAATTTTTATTTCAATTTTTAAAAATGTTTTGTATTTTATATGTTATTTTTAAAACTATCATTATTATTTCATGTTCTTATTACTTTTGTTTGGTTATTTTGTTGGTTTCATTTTTGAAGAAGTTTTGGATAACAGAAGGGTTATAACTGTGGCAAGGGAGGATGATTGGTTCAGGGTGTGTCAGTGATGGGGAATGCATGGGAGGAGGTTCATCTGGGGCATACCTATACGGCATATGAATAAGTTCAAGTATTCATGGGACATTATCATGGTGAGTGGAGATCCACACAATAACCAAAGTATATCCAAATCCCATCTTGGGGAGTTCTGCCACATTCTCTGATGGGACAACAAGAATTCCTCAAATAAAGGCATAGTGACTAGTGAAGGAGGATGGATCATTGATGGACCATTGATATTGATAATTGTATTTATGACCCTTTTTTTTTTAATTGAAACTTAGCCTAGTATTATAGTTTGCCTAAGAGTTACCTCCTAAAAGCCCCCTTGTTGCTCAAATGTGGCCTCTCTCTAAGCCAAACTCAGCATATAAATACATTATCTTCCGCCAGTGTGGACATGACACCCGGGAGTGAGCCTCCCTGGCACTGAAGGACTACTACCAAGCACCAACTAGCAATGCAAATAGAAAAAGACCTTGACCAAAAGGAGGAAAAGGTAGACAAATAAGTTTATATGGCTAAGAGACTTCAAAGTGAGTCAGGAAGTCATTCCAGAGGTATCACTTATGCATGTCTCAGCAGGATTTCTTTCACTGCCAAAGTAGATATTACCCAAATAGGACTTCTGAGGGCTCAGGAGACATCCCAACACGATATTCTGGGCAGACAGCTCAGGAGCTTGGTGCCTTGCCATGGACCCTACTTTGGAATTTATGCTCCCCAGAGTGACAGAGTTGGACTCTGTTGTGGTTTCCCTACACATGGCTCTTCTGTCCTTCTATTTGAACCTATAATTAGTACTAGAGTTGGTAGATGTACATCCAAGAGACATAAATCTTTGTGCCAGCTGGTCCCTGAATCTCAACTGATTTACAACATCTACTATCCAGTTTATTGGAAGTGATGATGGACAATGGCCATACCAAGGAACCGAGAGTGTCTACAACTGCAAGCAGGAGCGTCCTTTCCATTGGCCCTATGGGATCACAGCCCCCTGTCAATTAGATTTGGAGTGGATATCACCATCCCAGAATCCTCAGGATTGGGGAATGAGCTATGGACTAAAATAGACTTACTGGTATTCTACTATAGACTTATTGTGATTTTAGCAATTGAAGAAATTATATCATTGATGTGGAAGCAGTGACCACAGGATGTTCTAAGGGCAGGGAGAGGGAAAAACAGGTATAATACAGGGGCATTTTTGGGACTTGGGGATTGTCTTGAATGACTTTGCAACAACAGATACAGGCCATTATGTCTTGCCATAGCCTACAGAATTGGGTGGGAAAGAGTATAAACTACAATTTAAACTTTAATCCATGCTTAGTGGTAATACACCAACTGCAATGAATGTACCTCACTAATGAAGGATGTTGTTAATGTAGGAAAATGTGGGAAGTGTGGGAAGTGGGGCATACAGGAATCCCCTATATTTTATAGGTGATGTTTGTATAATCTAAGTATCTTTTAAAAATAAAATAAAATTTAAAAAATAGATTAGACACCACTGAAGAGAGAATTCATGAAATGGAAGCTAGATTTGAACAAAGAGATTAAAGGAGAGAAAAAATGAAATTTCAACTGAAATGTATGAATAAATAATCTTTTCCCATTGATGTGAGTGTGACAGGTTTGGGCTAGTGTGGATCCCAGAAAGGATCATGTTCTTGGAGCTAATCCATTCCTGTGGGTGTGCAACAATTTGATCAGATTGCTTCAGTGAGGTATGTCCCAAAGTGAGTCTTGACCCTTTTGCTGTAGTCCTTTATAAACAGATGTCTGAAAGAAGAGACACACAGGGAAAAGCAACAGAAACAGAGAAATCCCATGAAGCTGGAATCACTGGAGCACAGAGGCATGGAAAGAGGCCCCTGAAAGACTGAAAGAGATGAGGTCCAGAGGAGATGGGAGAGACAAGCCATATGCCTGATCACCCACAGCTGAGCTTAGGGAAGAAGTAAACTTGGAGGGGAAGACAGAGACTTCAGCAGAGACTGGCCACTGTTGTGCCTTGCCACATGGCAGGAGTCCAGGATCACAAGTAGCCAACCTTTGGTGAGACAGCATCTCTGATGAGGCCTTGATTGGGACATTTTCAAAGCCATAGAACTATAAGCATTTAACCTAATAATTCCCATTATAAAAGCCAAAAAAAAAAAAAAGAAAAAAAATTAAGGGCTCTGGAGACATCCAGACCCTGTAAGCAGGGCTGACACTCAGGAGTTTGGCAGCCTGCCAGTAAGCCCTACTTTGGAATTTATGCTCCCCAGTGTGACAGAGTTGGACTCAGTTGTGGTGCCCCTACACTTGGCTCTTCTGCCCCTTCTCCTTGAACCTATACTTAGTAATAGAGTTGATAGGTTTATGTCCCAATGTCTTTCATCTTTCCATGTGCCAATTGGACCCTGAATCTCAACAGAGTTTCAATACCTACTCTCTAGTTCATTGGCCTCACCCAGGACAACTAAGAAGGAGATGATGATGGACAACAACCATCCCAAGGAACAGAGAGAGTCTACAACTGCAATCAAGATAGTCCTATCCATCTTCCCCAGGGAATCTAAGACCCCTCTCATTAGAGATTGAGTGGGCATCATCAACCCAGAAACCTCAGTATTGGGGAATGAACTATGGACTAGAGTAGACTTACTTTTATTCTACTATAGACTTATGTTATTCTAGCAATGGAAGAATTTTTATCATTGATATGGAAACATTGGCCACCAAAAGTTCTGAGGGGTGGAAGAGGGTAAAACAGGTGTAATATGGGGGCAATTTCAGGACATTGGAACTCTCCTGAACATCATTGCAATGACAGATACAGGCCATTATATATTTTGTCATAACTTACAAAATTGTGTAGGAGAGAGTTTAAACTATAATGTGAACTATAGTCCATGGTTAGTGGCAATGCTCCAGTATCTGTTCATCAATTGTAACAAATTCACCACACTAAGGAAGGATGTTGTTAATGTGGAAAAGTGTTGGAGGAGTAGGGAGTGGGGGTATATGGGAATCCTCTACATTTTTTATATTACATTTATGTAATCTAAGTTTCTTTAAAAAATATTTAGGTATATTAAAAAATAAATAAAATAAAATCTGCACCATTTTCTCAAAAATACAGTTCAGTTTAAATACAGCTGGATTGCTAATATAAACTATAAATATATACATATGCATGCGCATATACAATCCCTTAATTTGGAGCATTTTATAGAATATTTAGGATACTTGAGGAGATTTTAAGAATATTTATTTTAATATAGAATTGAAATTCAAGAATATTGTATATATGACAAAATATTCTTCCTATTCTAGGTTAGAAATTAAATTGGTATTTTTTCTTAATTCTAAGAAAACTTCTTTATTTAAATAACTAAATTTCAAGACCAATTAACTACCTCATGAAGACACATTAAATTGAAATGTATATTCATAAATATCAACTAAGTATTAAAAGATGCATAAAATTCAAAATGAATCTTTAGAGAGAAAATAAAAAAGAAAGTAAAATTAGAACAGTATTAATTTAACAACCCCTACGGATTAGAATCCAATGATATACATATTGAAATTTCTAAAGAAGAATACCTTAGAAAGTAATTCTTCATATAAAAATACATTTAGATATAAATAAAGACATTTAGAAAAAAAAAGGCATATTAACACATGCAAAGTTCCAGTAATGGAACTCCCAACCTTTGTAAGAATGCTACTTTGATATAAAATTGGCAGTGATGTCTTTTCTCAGGAAACAGTTGTGCAGATGATGCTGATATGAAGAAATCAATTTAAAAAGCTGCATTATGGAGTTGTCAATTACTGAAATATCAAAAATACAATCTATTTCAGGCATTGGAGGGATGTGAAAAAATTACAGACTTTTACTATAATTAATAATTTAGTATAATGAACTACTTGCTTCTATATTGGATGAAAGGTACTGGGCCAAAATGAGCCTTTTGGGTCCATTGTAACAGCTGTAGGTTGAAGTGTGAAATAAAACAAGAATATGTTCATTCACCCTGAATATTTTCTAGATATGTATTTGAAAGCAAAAGCACCCTTATTGTTTTTTAAAACAAGATATCAAAGTATATTCTTTTGCCATTAATATGATAGCTCTTCCTTTGGGTAAGATAGATAAAACTCCATCTATCATGAAAAGATGTTTTTATATCTTATTTCTTAGGAAATTGCATTGTTAAGTATGATTGTTTGAAGCTGTATATCCCCAAAAAACATGTTCTTAGACTTAATCCATTCCTGTGGGTGTGAAAAATTGTAGATAGAATCATTTGATGAGTTTATTCAATTAAAGTGTGGCCCAACTCAATCATAAGGAGAATGAAATTCAGACAGATAAAGTACTAGCTAGGAAGCAAGAACTGAATGTCAACAGAACCAGTAAAGATGGACTAGGCCAGGAGAAGCAGCCATGTCCATTGCCATGTGTCAGAGAAGCCTAGGGCAAAGAAGCACTGGCAGCCAGCCCTAGAATGCAGTTTTCAAGGTAGAAAGCATTGCTTTGACGATGCTTTGATTTGGACATTTTCCAAATCTCAAAATTGTAAGTTAATATGTTCCCATTGTTTAAGCCACCCCATTGCAAGTTGTTTGCTTAGCTGCCAAGGAAACATAAACACACAATATAAACAATTTCTGGTGTACTGAAGGAAAACTCTAATACCATCTATTGCTATATCCCACCCCAGTTTAACTACTGATTCCTTGTACTTAATCAGGACAGAAGCTTGAATGAATCAAACATGGCATGTATCTTTTCATCCAGAATTCAGGTGAAGAACTAAAGCTTCCCAATAATATTTGATTTGTTGGGTGGGATTTATAGTACACTTTTTCAATGAGGGAAGCAGCTGTTCTTGGGTCCCAAACATGGTGTTTCAGTGCTATATCCTTGTCTTTTCCTCATTGTGCAGTTATATCTCAGTTCTAATCACTTTATCTTTTAGCTAAGACTCTTGAATAATAGTAAATGAAAGGGAAGCAATTTTAATGGTAGATTTCTATAACATAAGACAGTCAATATTCTATTCTAGGATGGCAACATCCAGTACCTAGCAGTTCTCTCAAAGATACAGGAATCCATCAAAGTACTCATACAAAAGACATGGTCTTCTCTATAAGATGGCATTCTTGTTTTCCATTTATGATTATCCCATTCATCTTCCAAAACATTTTATGATGTGGAAATTATTTCTAACAAGAATGCATGAATTTAACAGTGGTGATATTGGGTATGTAAAACTACCACAAAGATATATAAATTCACTATCATTTATGTAAAAAACAACAAAATGTACAAATGAGTGAACACTAGATATGTACAGGAATAGACATAAATATAAGAAATTATATTAAGTATAAATTAAACTTCTTTAAAAATATATTTTTAAGAATCATTTAATCCACAAAATTCCTGCTTGGGAACTCAAAATATCTGTTGAACATTCTGCCTAGAGCAATGTTAATTTCTCTGATCTGCAGATGATAGATCGTCAATTTTATGAAAGGGGCAGAAAGGAGTAGAACGTGGGTATTTGAGATGATTTTTAAGAAAAGCTTTATTTGCAATGGAACCTAAAATTATCCCCTAATTAAAAATATGATTTGCCAATTGTGTGGTACAGGTATATAAGTCTTATGAGCTTCCAAAGAATGCATCCTAAGCACTTTTAAAATATATTAATATATGACATAAGTAAAAAGGCAGACTATATTAAGGCAATGCAAGCTCTTATTTATATTCAGGACAAATGACTCAGAAAATCAAACATCTGAAGAGGAGATCCAGAAAATTTTGAGGTATATACAAGAAATATTGGTAAATCACATATGACTCTCCAAAGGGAAACCTGAATATGGTCTCAGAATGGAAGCAGACTAGACCAGTTCACTCGTCCATTAACCACCAGCTGCTTGTTTGCACTGACACAAGGTAATGTTTAGTCCATAGTGAAGAGGGCAACAGAGCAATCATAGAGCATGACCATGATGAAGGCAAACTCTGCGCTTGAAAATAAAATATACAGAAAAATATGTGCAGCACATTCTAGAAGAGACATTGATATATTGCCTGTAAGAAAATTCAAAATCAATTTGAGAACAGTACCTGAAATGCAGTAACGATCTATGAGGTATAAATTGCCTATAAAGAAGTGTAGATATGGTTCAATTAAAATGACAGTAAATGTTAGAAGATTATCAGTCAGAGCTCAGAGACAAATCACTAAGAACATCTGTCCTTGCAAGACTTGGAGCTCCCAAGAACTTGAGATATACATGAGGAGGATTTCTGTGAAGAAGGTGAGGTTTTCCATGTCTGCTGATATGATGCAGTCTCCCTTCATGTAGAGAAGATAAGATGATGCTAAAAGCAAAATGGAGGCAATTCACCTTAGCTAAAAATATAATGCAAACATTGGTCAATATATAACCTCTAGTCAGAAAATCATCATACAGGATATGGAATAGGGAGTATTTTAAGATAAATATTTTATATTTTATATTTTATATCCCAACTCTGCTTATGTATAGTAATTTCAAAATGCATAAGATCAGAGACTCTAAGCAAATTAAATGATTAAAATGAACTCAAGACTCATAGTCCTTTTATTATTGAGCCAAATTTACCTTCTCTAATAATATAATTTTTAACTCTGCCTGAACTCATCTATTTATTTGTTTCTTGTTTTCTTAAATGTCAATTGCCCAAGTAAGAAATCATCTCTGTAAGAAAGCTTCCATTTCAGCCCATTAGTTTGAACACTCTACAGTTATTCCCAATTCTCTTCATGTACAAGGGGACTAGAATGTCTACTCATATCCACTGTACTGAGCCTGGTTGGCTTAGATACACTTATGTAACAAGCAAATGGGTATCTCTGAGGTTCTTCTGTGAATGGTGTGTATCCAAATGAGATCAGAAATGTTTATAAATTTTCCACACTCATTTTATTTGTTCTACGTAATGTTGTGGGGCCTTTCTCTCCTCCTTTGCAGCATCATCTGAGTCTTTTGACTCAGAATCTAATAGATTCCTTTTTCTTATTGTCCATTTGAAGCCAGATTCCTCTTGCTGTCCTTCTGTTTCAGTTTTTCCCCTGCTCACAGTTCCTAAGA
Organism: Cabassous unicinctus; assembly: GCA_029593785.1. NCBI lineage: Eukaryota > Metazoa > Chordata > Mammalia > Cingulata > Chlamyphoridae > Cabassous > Cabassous unicinctus. The sequence continues at coordinate 6,886 of JAQZBX010007691.1, read as the reverse complement.
ATAGAATCCTACTTGAAATTTCTCTTGCATGAAAAATCATTTCTTATATCAGGAATGAATCCGAATATTTCATGAAGGGCTAACATTCTGTCCAGAAGTCCTTCCCATATGCTTTCTAGATTTTTCTGAAATGTCATCATCCACTGTAACTATTTTAACTACAATTATTTTAGTCTGCTTGTCTTGAAACATTTGAAATAATGCAAACTTGTTTCCATCTTAAATGCTTTTTCAATTAGAAAAATCATTATTTATGTTGATTTAGTTACATTGGTTATAGTCATATGTATTTCTAGTGTTTTTGCAAAAATATTTTCAAGTTTTATTTCTTTAAGAATTTTTTCAATTATGCTGGGTTTTATTTCTGTCATCCTCACTTTTTTAAAGAGGAGGGAATCCTTTAAGCAGAGATTCTTATTAAATATCAAAACCAATACTCAGTGATTAAATTGATATTATAGACGAAAGGTTTAAGTGATTGGACCAAAGCAGATTTACAGCTGTATCATCATTTTCTATATCAAAATTATGCTTTATTACTGAACCATAGAGGTCTCCTTCCTATCATTCTTCTCTTCAGATTACACCTTTCTCTTACCTTGAATCAATTCTCAATTCCCCTTCTGCTATATTTTCCACACACCTTCTCCTTCAGAATGTATCATCTTAGTTAAATGAATAGGTTTGGCCATAAGAGAGAGTTCAGAGGTTTCCCTGGTCAGGATTCTTTGGCTATCCCCTTTAAATTAACTCAATTTGCAATAGTGTTTCTTAGCAGAAAAATGAGTAAATATAATTTTTTTTACTTTCAAGAGAAGTAATCAAAAAAGAGGCTGGATCATGGATTTTGTAAAGTTTCTATCATTGTACAAAAGAAATAGTCATGTTACAGAGAATAAATGGGATTCATCATCTACCAGATATATTTGTGTGTTTAATTTCAAGTTCTTCTTTAAAATGACTAAATAAAAATTCACTGCATAGCTGTGATAAGTCTTTAGATAAATATCATACTTTATTTCTGCTCTAAATGATAAATTAATACTCATATACTGCTACTAATATTGAAAAGATGATGTTACCTAAATTACCAAGAAAGTCAACTAGCAGAAGCACTAAGAATGAAAGATTATTTGAACTAAATTGTAAAGGATAGCTAAGCAATCAGTCCATGTAATCAATCATAGTTCCACTTGATATACCCAGTAAAGTTTTTCCTATGAACATTTTTTTAATATTTATTTGCTGGATATTAGAAACTGAAAATGATCCCTGGAGATTTTGAAAATACTAATATATTTCATGTTTTTAACACTTCATGAGATTTAATTCCTCATGGAAATAAAGAGCAGAGAAAAAACTCTGAACTTTTTTTTTCTCTTTTTCTATCATACCCAAGGCTACGCATTTACCCATTAGGATGCACTATGAAACAAACTATGTATGGGAAATTTAGCCTAAGGAGACTTGAGAATCTATAAAGACCAGGATCAAGATGCAATCTGAAGAGATGGAGGTGAAGAATTAGACTTCTAAAGATGAATAACAATACGTAGTTTTGATAAAGGAAATTGAAAATAAATCATCTAGAAGTCTGGATATGACCAATAATGTGCCCTTAGGTCAGTAGAATCATCTTCAACCTTGAGCATAGTGTTTGATATCTAATAAAATTATTTGTATAAAGGACTTTTCCTCTTGATAAAAATGTACATAAAACAAGCAAGCATAACTGAAAGGTTATTAGAGAAAAACAATACAGCTGAAAAATATTGCAAAATACTAGAAATTCATGTTTATATTCCATGAAAATAAATAGAATTTAATATTATGTTTATTATCCACATATAATTTAACCATATTGTATAATATTTTAATTTCAAATAGATTATATATAAATAAAATATTACCAGGAATATAAATTCTAATATTATTGTATTTATTAATCATCTTTTCTAACTTTACCACTTATAAAAATTAAATAGTTCTTAAATGATACTCCTCCAGATAATTAGAGGAGTAATATCAGGTGGGATGCTTCTCTTAGAAACTGTGTGTAAGTGAAAAGGGAGATGAAAGGGAGAGAGCAAGGGAACTCTGGTACAAGATGCAAGAAAAATGGAATAAATTATTATCTGAATTAAATCAAATTGTTTTTTGGATTGTGGGGCAAATGAGGAAAGAAAGGACTCAAACGATGTCTTCTAGCACTATTGAAATGAAAGATTGGTGAGACATAATCTATCTGATCTTCTTTGAATTAATTATCCAAAGAATCATTGATTACCTTTGAATTATTAAATAACTGTTATAGGAACAGTTTCTAAGTCAGCTGGCCAAACAAAAGCGCTATCAGCAATCATCCTAGTCAACTGGCACATAAACAATATCAACAATATCTTTAGGTTTTACAAAAAAATGTTGTGATTCAGAGGCTTTCTTAGATAACATATCTGAGATGACCATTCACTAAGGAAAAAAAAAATAATCACAGGATGTGTCCAGGAAGAGTTTTGAAAGATATTTTACTGAAATAATATAAATGTGACTCAAAATCTGAAATTTTTATAGGCTTTTATTTTATTTTAAATCACTTAATGAAATTTGATTATTTGATCCTATGAATGTTAAAATTACCATATTGAAATAGTATGGAAAGAAAATCAAAACAGAAATATTTGCATACATTGATTTTGAATACTGTCTTTTTTCCATATCTTTTAAGCTGATTTCCTGATGAAAACCCATATACTGATACCTATGGTGGCATTTTATTTGTTAGTAATATGGTTTGTCTCCAGTTAGTTTTTAGCATATTTCATCATATTTTACTTTGGTTACAAGTAGGCTGTGACATATTAGAAGACATGGGCAATCTCACTATTTTTACAGAATACTTCCTTATTGGAGCTCTAAGTCTTGCAAGGTCTGATGTTCTTAGCACTTTATCTAGGAGCACTGACTGGGAATCTTTTAACTCTTTCTGCCATTTAATCAACTCACATCTACACTCTCCAATGTATTTCTTTATTGGCAATTTATCATTCATAAATGTGTGCTGTATTTTAGTTACTGTTCCCTAAATGATTATGAATTCTCTGACAGGCAATAAATCAATTTCTCTCCCAGCATGTGCCTTTCAGATTTATCTGTTTATCTTGTTTGTAGCCACAGAGTTGACCTTCCTAGTGGTGATGTCCTTTGACCACTATGTTTTCATTTGCCACCCTCTGCACTATGAGCTCACTATCATCCCATGTCTGTGCACAGGTAACACATGGCTCATGGGCAAGTGAGTTGGTCTATTCTGCTATTAACACAGGAATCATGTCCAGACTTCCCTTCACAGAGACTAATGTGATCCATCAATATTTCTGAGATGTTCCTCAAATTTTGAGGATCGTCTCTTCAGATGTCCATTTACTGAGTCAATAGCCATACCTCTAAGTGCTTGAATTGTCTTACTATGTTCTGTTCCTTTGTTTAAATCTTATACTGATATTTTTTCAATGGTTTAGGATCTTCTGTGGAAGCCTATAGTAAAGCCTTATCCACCTGTACACAACAGTTGGCAAGTTTAATATTGTTTGTGATTTCTTTGCTAACTGTTGTCTTTGGTTCTACTGCAAATGAAGCATCTCTTAGTAATCTTCTCATGGCCATGTTCTACTCCATGGTGCCCCACTTATAAACCCCATAATCTATATCCTGCATATCAGAGAGATTGATATTACACTTGGCAGTATTTTACACAGATACTTTTCACTTCCAAGAAAGTTTTTTAATTTAAAATTTCTGAATAAAATGGACTAAAATTTAATTCATATTTGGTGTATGTTCATAAATTGAATCTATCACTGTTAAATATCAAGTATTATTTAACATATATCCTTCTGTTTTATTGCATATGTGATAATGAGCTATAACTTTCTGTCTTATTTTTTCAAATTCATACTCGTGTAATTCATGCATTCTTCTGGAAAAGATGTACTACATTGTTCAAATGTTTTGAACAATGTGTCAGATAGATTTTATCTAAAAGCAAATGATGATATCCCGTGGAGAAGATGATGAATGAGTACCTTAACAAATGCCTATATATTTGAGACAATTTCAAATAATTGAGTGTTTTGAATTAGAATATTCAATACAAATCACACCTTTTGTATTCACCTTTATACAAATATCTGTAACAAGCAATACATATTTTAGAATTAGGAAACACCTGCAGAATAAGGACACAATAATGTTAGAAAACTGGATGCATACAAAAGTTGCTTTACTTATTGAAAAGTGTATTTAAATACCTATCCCTTAAAAGAGGACATGCTTTGGATGCTTTTGATCTCTACATGTGATCTGGCTGTTAAGATGCATGCCATATTTAATTCATTCAATCTTTCTGAATAAGTAATTCCTGAGGAAAGTTTGTGACAGGGGACAATCTTATCATGGCCAATTGACTTTACCTTGAACCCACAATTACCACCTGTGCTTAGGACCAGGTGTTTTGGCTTGGCAAGATAAGTACAATCCCCTAATAGATATGTGGACTGCAAGGATGTTCCTTAGTGTATTGCCCCAAGCATTTGTAAACATACTCTGGAGACAATCTTGTTCTGGTGGGCATATTTTATGACATTAAGCACACACCCTGGTCATATATCTGTCCCTGGCAGGGAGGAAGCCAGCTTCCTACACTAGAACCAAAACACAGAGAGGCATGTTGTACTTAAAATATGTGCCTCCATTGGTGAATGATTGAGATCTGCTGGATATGGGGAACTGACACCCACCAGTGAAGCTGCACTACATTGTCTTTTCTCTATATGAATAAAATGATCCAGTGATGTGTGAAACTTTTTTCATTTTGTGAACCTGGCACATATTTTTGAAAGAGTGACAGCTCTTTAGGTGTCTCTCTTTATAACCAACAGAATGGTGTAGTTGGCTGGATTGCCAAAAAAAAAGCACAACATGCCATTGCGGAGGCTTAAATTCTTGTCAGTTTACCATCCCAGGGAGGTGCCATCTCTATCAGGGGTGATTACCTGACTAGGAGCTGGCCTCACTCTGGCCATGTGGAGTGAAGTAGGATGTAGTCAATATCCCTGTTAATAGGGATGCTTTACTGAAATGGATAAGGGCAGCTATGGAGGAGGTGGGTTCTAGGCATTGTAGGTTACCTATACCTGGGCTCCTGGCCTCCTGCATATATTCCTGCAATTCTGCAATCCTCAGAGTGCCTCAGTGGTCACAAATGACTTCAGAGGACAGTCTGTGGCACTCTTATAGGGAGTCCCACCTAGTCAGAACTGTTTGCAACTCCCTGCTTAGGCCTGTCTGCACTCACCACCGAACTACCAATGGCATTCCTAAAATCCAAACTGTTATATTTTTTGTTTTATTTTGTTTAGAGAGCAAAATATGTAAATTAAAAGATATATATTAGAAGAAGCTGGGAGAGGATCAGGGAACTTGGTTGGTGCATCTCTTCAATAAGGGGACATTGCAGACCTAGGACTGAGAATCTCAGACTGGGAAAGTTAACTACTGAACTTCTGCACAACATATTTTTGCCCCTATTGCAGAGGGCAACCAACAGTTAGGAATATGAACAAGCCCAAGTCACCTTTATTCTGGGTTACTGGGAGCATAAAAGTAGTTTTCTAAATGTGGGAGACTTCCCCAAAGGTAAAACCCATTGGAAAATTGTTTACAAGTCTATAAATGCCATGATAGTAAAGGTGACCCAGACCTTAATGGGCCTAATAAATACAGGAGACAAAGGGGCAATAATCCAGGTACCACTCAGGGACAACTAAATACTAGTGATGTTGGGAGACTTTGAGCAGACTCACCAGCACATGACAAGTAAGGACACATGTGATTGTGGGTGTGGCAATTTTGGGGCCCATTTTGGGTAGTATGATGATGGTGACCACCTCTGAGTTCAATATAGATGTTAGGATTTTGATGCCAGCATCATAGAACATCATCAACAAAGACAAACAGAGTTGACTGTCACTGGCAGCTCCCACTACCAAGGAAGAGACTAAACAGCTTGACAGTTCTGTGTAGCCAGTGGAGACATGTGCCACTATGGACATTCATTTGACCCCTCTAGTTAAGGTCACTCACAAGCAGTCACCTTTAAATGAGATCTCCACCAAAAGCAAGTGCTAGAGGCCATGCAACACATAGTAGCAGCACTGTGCTACTAGGACCAATGAAGCCCTCCAGTCCTGTAAAACTACAATATTGGGAACTGTTACCCATGGAGACCGGGGCCTGTGGCAAAAACACCTGCCATGAAGTGTGATGATCCCTCAGGTTTTGGACACACAGACAACCCAAGAAAGCACTAAGATTTACCCCCTTCAAATACTTTTAACCTATTACTGGGGTTTATTGGAAAACAAGCATTTAACCATTGACATACTATGAACAGCTCAAGACCAAAACTGCTTATCCTTAGATAGGTACTCACTAATACCACTAATAAAGTGGGACAGGCTCAATAAACTTCACCATTAAATTAAAATGTCATATTCAAGACCAATGCAGACAACGGTCTCAGGGAGTCAGCCAACACCATAAAAAAATAACTGCTTACAGGGATTCCCATGTTCCCCACCGCCCACACCTCCAACAACATCCCACACCACCATTCCTCATACGTGTGGTACAACACCTGCAATGGATATACACATCCTAGGACCTTGCCACCGAGCATAGACCACAGTTCACATCACAGACCACACTCTCTCCCACCCAGTTCTGCATGGTATATTCTGATGGAAATTGGCCTACATCCGTCGCCGCTACGCCACTCAAGACAACCGCCAAAGTCCCTGTAATTTCTGAGTAATATTTAGGTAATCGA